>NDXB01002325.1:127653-140142 GCA_002631895.1 Agapornis roseicollis | reverse complement strand
AACAAAAAAAAAAAAAAAAAAAAACAAAAAAAAAACTCAAAACAAACAAAAAACAAACCAAAAAAAATGCGTCCCCCCCCCAAAAAAAAAAAAAAAACACCAAAACCAACACACAACAACAAAAAAACTCCCACAAATAAGCAAACAAAAAATGCCCCCCAGAAACACAGCTCCCTAGGATTGACAATTAAGCTTTATGATCTGCCGCTGAACCAATCAACACATCTAAACACACCTTTGTTTTTTCCTAAACCCAAGAACTAACAAGTCAAAGCAAAACAAATTCCCATCAGTGTTTTGGTCTATTATAGGTCTTTTAAATATCAGGCTGACTCTTTGAAGACTGCTGCGGATGGTAACTAAGGAGTAGGTAGCACAAAATCACCAGGAAACTGGATGATGAGCTGTGCCAGGCAGCAAGTTCAGGGCAGCAAGGCAAGAACCATCTTGTTCTGGTCTCCTGCATGATGTGAGAGAAAATGAAACTAAATCAACCCCTTCGAGTTATGAGAAGGGTAAAAAACAGCTGCACCATCATCCAGAGCAGGGCACAGATCAAAAACCCTGATCACACACAGCATTCCTTTTGAATCACAGATTCTAGGAATTCTAGGTTTGTTTTTCTATAAGATGAATCATGTTCTGCCCTTTGTGCTTAATACCTAAATCCTTTTCTTGATAAGATTCCCATTAACTCATCTCTATAAGTTGCCAGCCTCATAACCTCATATCCCATCAATGTCAATAGCAGTGAGTTGGTCACCTCTCCATAGCGCGTCAAACCACCAGATTCGTGTTACTACAAATTTGTCCCCTTTGCAGACACAGCCATAGCACTTCCAGGTCTCATGGTTTAATGTTTGCCAGTCTCTGGTACAACCCTGCCATTACCTCCCTCTCAAATACAACTCATTGAACCCTTCTTCGGTACCCAGCAAACCACAACAGGCTTCAATACTTCATGCAGAGGAAAGGTGTAAAAGGTCCTATCTCATCACTGGTAAGCTCAGTGGGGGAAGCCAAGGTCATCGCCAAGATACTGAGCTGCTCTTTTAGGTGTTTTTGTATTTGTTTCAGGTTGTCTGTTTTTCGCTTCCCTCATCATGACTCGTTTCAGGGTCTGATGAATCTCAAAAAGAAAGAAAGATACAGACATTGATTCAGGTACCCAGTGCTTAAACACTGCAAATAAATTGTCCAGCTCCTCTCTGTAATTTAGCTCAGGAAAATAGCCAATTTGCTAAATGAAAGGCTTAAGAAGTCTTATGAGTAAAGACATCCTAGGCTTTCCTTCTAATCTATATTAGCACTTTAATTTCTCTTATATACCTCAACCCTTCATTTCTGAACCAGTCAAGTTTCAACCAAGTATGTTCATTATCACATAGAAACCCCACATGCCAGACAGTGCTATAGCCAGCACTAACACCCTTAAAAATAACAACTACAGCAGGAGCAAGCTGCCACATCCCCAGCACGGGCCAGCCCAGACTTCCCTGTCACTCCATATTGCCATGGCTATGAGTGATGCTCAGACATCAGCCCTGCCACAGAGATGAGATTGCCACAACACCAAGGCAAGCGGGAGGCTATGCTGGGCAGGTGACACACTCCAAACCTGAATGTCATCTGTTTAATTAATAAGGGAACATAATGTAGGCACTTACAGGTAATGCAGAACTTCAGTAGTATTTAGGCTGAATTAAATTTAGGAGAGGTTTTAATCTAGCTTTAAGAACAAACAGCAAAAATGCAAGATCTTGTTAACAAAACAAAATACAGACAAAATATATTAGATTTCTATTGTTGTAACAATAAAGTGAGAACAATTATTATGCACTAAACATAAGTAAAAACCAAACAAGGATCCTTTAACTACTACTAAGCCTATATTAACTGCATATTATTAACTGCTTTCTAAAGATGAGAAAGATAAAGGCTTCCCAAGAGGCAATTATAGTTCAAGAGAAACCAAGCAAGAAGCAAACTCCTCTGTATCAGGATTTTTAATACTGGAAATTTGTCCATGACTGGGGGTGTACAAGACTCAGCCTGCATGATCCACATGCACCCTTAAACAGGACCCGTCAGCTCCCCTCATTTAACTAGGTGCCTGTCAGTAGCAATATACTCATCTTATGCTCTTCTGTTGTTGCCAAGACACCATTCATGCTTCAGATTCCCCATTAGTATCAGCTAATAATCTGCTGGTTGGTTTTCAAAGAGCTCTAGAAGGATTTAAGGATAAGAAAGGCATAAGAAGACATTTCTGCTATAAGAAAAGGACAAGGCAAGAGAGAAAAGCTGCCTGCTGTTGCAGTCAAAGGAAGGAGTTCAGCCTACGGTTTTTGCATGCCTCAGATAACCAGGAAACCAGAAAATGAACCCCCAAATCCACTACTTTAAGTATAATCATTTGGGGATCTGTCTTGTTATTTCTGAGTCACAGCTTGCTTGGAATTAGCAAGAGCAATGAAGCTTTAAAAAGCAGACATGACCACAAGTTCCCCTGTTTCCACCCTCCTCTCCTTCAAGTGTTAAGCAAGCTCTCTGCTTACAATCACAGCTGGGTCCCTCCTGCTTCCCTGGAAGCCCACAGCACAGCCCCTACATTTCTCAGCTGCTTTCCCATGTTGTTCAAACACAGACGATTAGAGCAGAGGTTCAGGCAAGGGCACAGAAATTGCTCATCCTGTGCAACGCTGTGTGGAGCTGGGTCCCAGTTCCAGGGCTGGGGGAAGCCCTGCTGCAGAGCCCAGCCGGTGCTGCTGCAGCACGCAGATGGTGGGGTTGGCATGGATGAGGACAGACACACTGAATTCCAGCCTGATCTCACCCCATCAGTTTGCTCTGACTGAGACAGAACTGCTGTTATCTTTGACCCTACTTTCCATCAAGGATGCAATCAAAGCACTTCTGAAATGCAGCTGCTTCTGCAACAGTAAATCCACAGTGGTGAAATCAGTCACACAGGACTCAGAGCATGAGCAAAAGCTAAACACATCTAGTAATCACCATGTTTATAGGGCACGTTTAGTAATCACCATGTATATTCTAGGTTTTGCATTGGTGTCACGCTCAATACATGTGTTTACCACTTAGCAAGGAAGGTAGAGGTGGCAGAGGAAGATTAAAACCAAGGCTAGCAGGAAGCCAATAACAGAATGAATATCCAGCTGCCCACCCTCTACTGTAGCAACAAGATTATACTTGGCCTCAGATTCTACTTCAGCTTAACTTTATATGAGCCTTCAAAACAGCATTTTTAAAAAATCCTTACATCTACCAAAAAAAATACTGCAGACTAAAAGGGTACAAGAACTGCAAACCAATACACATTGTTCTGAGGTTGGTGTGAAGATACCTGGGCTTGAGAAGTGGAGATTTCTGATTTGTGCCCTTCCTCCTGTCTCTTCTGTCTCAGTCCTCCAGGACTGAGAAGTACAGTGTGGCTGGGTCACTGCCTGAGAGGTAAAGAGCCTCCAGGGAGGTCGGGAGTTCCTCCATACAGCAGGGAAGCTGTGCAGGATGGATAAGAAAGTGAGAAAGATTTAATTTTTACTTAGTTTTGCTATTGTGAAGATACTCGATATATTTTCAAAATAAAGAAAGCAGGACTGAGGAGAAAAATCTTCACAGCACTTGGAGGCATTGCTTTTTTCTAGATCCAGAATGTGATGGAGTCAGATCACGACCGTGGGTCTTTGCTCTTGTCTGAGCTTCTCAAATTCACAGGAAAACACATTTCACTGCTGCTCACTGAATCGTCTGTTGCACACAAGTGTGATTGTAACCGAGCCGCTGACAAATTACAAGCATTTCCCACAATTCATTAGTCTTGTAAGGGCTGACTTTCTTCTTCAAGCATCTGAGAAGAAGAAAACCAAGTCAGCTCCAGCCCAAAAATTCACCCTTCAAACACCAGTGAATTGGAGGAGACTCAGGCACTGGTGAGGTTTTATTATTTACCCTGAGGAAGTACGTGTACAAGTCTGTAAAGGCAGGAGCCAAGGACTGCAATCCCTTTGCTTAAGGGGCAGCAGGCACTGGCTGGTTGCAGCTTCACACTGGTGATGCATCATGGAGATTTGGCTGGAGAGAGAACAGGGCTCCCTGCATCCATCCACACAGCCAGGCAGAGCTTGCTTTACTTCCCTCTGCTCCTCAAAAGCAAGGATTAGGTTTTGCAGATTGGGCTGTGATGGCATAAAGCATCCTTCCTCTGCAGGGGATGACCTCCCAAGCTGACGCACTTAAGTGGGACCTACCAGGTCTGGGTGAGATGATCTTTGTTGGTCATAAGAAAGGGGAGACTCAGCGATAACATGGGGACAGCTACACAGCCTGTTTCCACCAGCCATCAAGAGAAAATCATGCTCCGTAGGTGCAAATCTTCTTTCTCCCTTTATTCATTCTTCTTGCTCTGATGGCAATTCTTAAAGCCAGTTTTTCTATAAGTGATTACGTTGTTGCCTGTCTTGAGGGCTCTATCTCCTGGGCAGCTTGCAACTGTTGGAGTATTTAGTTTACAGGCATTTTAAGCTAAAGTTGAATACAAAGACATCCTTGTCTTATTTACGTATGGAGAAGCCCTACTCAACCATGCAACTCAAAGTTGCTTAGGATCTTACATAGTGTGTGTCAACATATCAATAAATAGGTAACTTGTAAAGATCCTACTCCAAAGTGGTATTAGCAAAGAAACTGAGACCTTACCCAGAAGAAAAGCAATATTTTTTAATAGGTCAATGAGAAAAGTAGGAATCTTTGTGCTCAGAAGCCAGGGTCTGGAGCAGGGACACCGGTATGTCCTGATGCTTATGCATGCACACCTCTGCTCACATAGCCCAGGCTAAAATCAAAACAAAGCTGTGAAGAAAACAACATGAATACTACTCCTGAGTAATGTTTTAAACATAACTTAAATACTATTTAACTAGTATAAATATCTCTCATACCTATTGACAGATATATTTTCTTATGCTGCATTTTCAGGGTACGAACACACTCAAACTGTGCCCCAAGATATTCATGCAGCTCCCATTTAAGATCATCAAATGGAGCAACAGAGAAAAACCAATAGAGATGTTTTTTTTCTTTGAAGCTACCAACAATTCAGTTTATCAGCCTGGGAAATAAAACCCCCGTAATTCATGTTATCCCAATGTCACTGATTCACAAACTATGAGTACGACACCAAATGTGGAAGTGATAGAAGCATTAGAGATGTACCAATATTTAAAGCTATTTGTCTCAAAAAAACTATGAGAAAGGTCCTGGCAACAAAATCAGAAAAACACAGGAGGAAAATGGCTCCAGATGTCAGGAGGGAAAGCTCCCTTTGCCTTGTTGGGCTTTGGCACACATCCTCTCTCAGTAGCTGGCTGCACGTAGTGACATGGACCACATCACTTGGTATGGGGAAGCACACCACAGCTCCACTCTCCCTATCAGAAGGCCGGTATTGCTGCTGCATGCAGCCACTCTCAGCATTAATGGAGGGCAAACACATGGGCAAACTCCTTGAAAAGAGAGGATCAGGAGTCCATCCAGCACCTGCATTCCCTGTGACATTAAACAGAAATTGAATGAAGCAGGGTGTATGCTGTAGGAAAGCAAGCATGAAATGGTATCAGCCTGCAGTCTTGAATAGACTTCCTAAGGCTTTGTTGCACTGAATCAGCATATGAACCTGCAAATCACAGTGGGCTAGAAATTTCCAGCACAATAAAACTGTTCTGAGTACTATTGGAGCTTTCTTGAAAAAGAAAATAAACACACAGATGGAAATAACTGGAATCCACATGCTTAGCATTGCTGGAGTGCACTTTTCAATTATCCCAGACTGGCCTGAGCCCTAAACCCCATCCAGAGGGCTAAAGCTCCGAAACCACACCTGGCACACACAGGTGCAAGGCTCCTGGGGTCTCAAACTCCAGCAGGGCCTCTGCTATCAGCAGTGAAACCCACCAAGTGTGCAAGCAGGGCTTGTGCGCAGGCACCCATCCCTGCACGCAGGGGGCTCCGGAGGAGTCCGTGTGACACAGCCCAGGACCCGGGCACCCCCTGCCTCTGGGTGGGGCTGAGCACACGGAGCAGCGTGCTGCTCCCTGCGCGGGAGAGAAAGCCACTGTCAGCCGCCAGCACCGGGTACTGCAGGAGAAGTTCTGGCAGTGCGTGCTGAGTGTGCGCTGCCCAGAGGTGCTCCCCACTCCTGCCTGCTGGTTGCCCCTCCAACGGGGCCACTGAGTTACCTACCTACCTCTCCTTCAGCTGCATCAAACAGGGAGCTCTTACTGTTAACTCTCTGCTTTTAATTTCTGGTTTTTAAAGTTAAAGCTTTAGAAAACCACCATGAAAATGCATTCCATGTGCGAGGGGAAAAGCCCACGCTGCAGATTTCTCCCCCAAACCAGGTACCCACACAATACACACTGCTGTGGCTGCTGTTGCTAACGCCACCGGTTTCCAAAGGGCACCTGAGAGATGAGCAGCTCCATGTGGCAGCTCCACAAAAAATCACAGCTGCTGTTAGGTGATGAGCAGCCCTGAAATGCAGACAGAATTATGACATATTCCTGATGGCTCAGCGTTTGCTGGTACTGGGATGGGGCTTTTCTCTCATGATACACAAACAGCTGTGAGCAGCACCAAATGAACTGAGCTGTTTTGCTCCCCTCAGTCCCCCAAGAGCTTTCCAGTGCACCAGTCCCGCAGCTCCCCTTGCTGCGAGCTATGAGGAGCTATGAGGAGCACGGTGTCTGTGAGCCCGGTGAAGCTCAGCCCGGGCTCAGCACTGCTCCTGCAGGTGTCCCCACACTTGTTCGGGGCAGCCCTGGCCCCAGCCGAGCCCCACACCAGTACCTGGTCTAGGGTAAGGTCACAGCAGAGGTTCCAAAGCACATGCCCAGCAGGTGGGGTTAGGCAGGTTTCTCTGCTCTTCAAAGTATTTCAGCTTCTGTTTCCCTAAGGAAAAGAGAGATGATGCAAATAAAACACATTTCTTCTTGTGCTTTGCCCAGTCCTTCGTTTCAGAGAGCTCTGTCAGGGTGGGTAATTTCCAATCTGCTTCAAACTGGATAAATCCTGATAACTCACCACCTTCTTTAAAAACAAACAAAAACTCTCCACCCAAAATCTGTGGCAAATCTAATTATAAATAGTGCAAAGTTTGTTTAGTCATATTTTCCATTGTGGGAAGCAGAGGAAAGAGCTGAAAGAAGGCCTGGGGTGCAGAGTCTGGTTTACCAGCGTATGCTGGCTACTTATTACAACTTAACAATTTAGCATCTTTTGCCTACCTGACATTTTCCAATTTGTCCAAAAGCCAGTCACATTGCAGTGATTTAAATAAACTGCACTCTGTGACAGCAGGCTCATAGACCACAACAGTTCTCCCTACATACCATTTTTGGCTAGAGGAAGAAAAAGAGATCTTTATGTAGAGATGGCAATAGCAGCTCATATCTGGGATATATCAGCAGCTTCTTCTCCCAGGGTGTGATTCATGGAGGAGGCTACATGGCTGCTTGGGTCCGTGGCTCCCTTTGCAGCCACCAGCAGCACCTCCAGCCCATGCCACAAGTACTACAGGCCAGGGAAAGAGCATAGCTGACACCAAAAGGACTTTTCATGAGAACCCAGTCCAGGAGAGTGAAACACTGGTGTCAGCAATGCTCATCACATGTGCCCGGTGTAGACACTGCAAAACAGGCTGATAAACATGGGCTTTGGGTACTTGCTGAGCATTACTTTTCCATTATGGCATCTGAAGATACAGCAGCCTCACTGGCAGTCCTCTGGCTCACCTGCGGAAGCCTCCTCCATGAGGAGGAGAGCTGGGCTGGCATCACACACCGTGGCACACTGGTCCAGGAGCAGGGGGGTTCTCAGCCATTCCTCTGTTCCCAGGGCTGCCTGTGCCTGCTGAACAGCCTCCTTCAGCTGACAGAGATAAAGCTAGACTGCCCTCTGCTTGCTGTGCCCCTCCTTACATACTTAACTGTACAGCAGAACTCAGTGGAAAAGCAGAAGCGGGGTTGCAGCAGATTGGCACCATTGCAGGGGCCCTGAGCTGAGTAGGACAGCCCCAGCTGGGACACGCTCAGGGCAGAACAAAAGGGGGCACGTTAGTCCTGCATTCTGTGATAGATGTATTACAATGCTGGGAGCAGAGAAGGTCTCTGGGGAAAAAATACACAGTGTAGCAGAAAGCCATAAGGCAGGAAAGTCAGCAGGTCCCAATGAGCACAGTGCAGTCTTCCCTCCTGTGCACCCAGGGAGCAAACCAGCTCATGAGCGGTTCAGGAGGTGACTAACCACCAGTTATTGCTGGTGGTAATAATACTGGTGATAAAAATAATACTGGTGATAAAAATCCTGGTGAAAAACTAGTATTTACTGCTGTAGGGAAGGGCAACAGGCAAGTGCAATGGTTTATCAAACCCATAATGGCTGCTGCTGTCAGCAGAGGAGAAGGCAGCTGCGCATCCCCTCAGCACACAGGATAGCAGAGCAGGGACAGCATCCTTTCACCAGGAGCACATCTTGCAGTAAGTTAAACTGTAAGACACCACGATGCAATTCATTGCCTTGTTTAACTATGGAACATTTAGACTAATGCAGAAAGGAAGGTATCAAGATAATGTAAAATTTGGTGGGTTTTTTGTTGCTGTTGTTTTCCATTTCCCACTGAACCAGGGGCTGCTGCACTGACTATTCACAGATCCTGAGGACAGTGAGCCTTTGCTTCCAATGCAGGCACTACTCAAACCCAAATTAGCAGTGGGCCCACCCTTCCAGAAGGTCCTTCCAGAAGGCAGAGCAGGATATACACCTGCACACAGGCTCCTCCAAGCAACAATCACATGCTCACTGTTCCAAGACATCAGGAAAAACTGCATCTAGAATTCTTTGCCAGTCAAGATTTACAGAGAGCATTCTGCCTTCTCTGCAAGCAATCAATTGCATCTTCATCTACTATAGTCCAAATTTTGTGAAGCAATTCACAAAGACAAAACATCACTTATGGAAAAGACCACACCAGAAAGATCTGGTGTAATGAAAAGTTACTGGCAGAAAATAAAGCTTACAGAAATAAAGAGAAAAGTTATTTAAAAGCAAGTATCCCTTTGTACTCCTGGGAAAAACTCTGAAAAAGCTCCCAAATCTCATCTATTTATGAAAGCATTAGGAAAATTACTGCAAAGTACGTTATCAATGGCACATCAATGAATATAACCAGACTGGGGTACTGGAGGGCATGTGAGGGCACAGAAACTTTTCTGCATGCTCAGAGGAAACACCACAGTTGCAGCTGGAAGGACAACTACATTTGAGCAAACTAAAGTTAGGCTATCCAGCACCAACAGCAGCTCCTTGGATTTAGCGCTGGAAGGAAGCCAGACATGGGGGATCGCTCACCATTGGCAACATTGCCTGTAACAAGACCCATCACCTGCCATTCCTGGATTGCATCAGATAATCCACTAGTAAATGCATGGAAGAATAACTACATGGGAGATGTTTACAAAGAAATATTATCAAGTTTATCAAGACTTCAAATAAAAATAGGTCTCAAAGAAATGTTAGCACATTTTACTCATAACATCCTGGAATCATACAATCATAGAATAGTTAGGGTTGGAAAGGGCCTTAAGATCATCCAGTTCCAACACCCCTACCATAAGCAGGGACACCTCACACTAAACCATGCCACCCAAGGCTTCATCCAACCTGGCCTTGAACACTGCCACAGATTGAGCACTCTCAACCTCCCTGGCCAACCCATCCCAGTGCCTCACCACCCGTACAGGAAAGAATTGCGGCCTTATATCCAACATAAACCGCTCCTGTTTAAGTTTGAACCCGTTACCCCTTGTCCTGTCACTACAGTCCCTAATGAAGAGTCCCTCCCCAGCATCCCTATAGGCCCCCTTCGGATACTGGAAGGCTGCTATGAGGTCTCCACACAGCCCTCTCTTCTCCAGGCTCCTTGGTGAGACAAAGCAGGTAGGCAGAAACTGCCCTCCAGAAGCTCCATGCTGATCAGCACCAGGTAGGGATAATCCAAACCTTTCTGGCCCTAAATCCTGCCCTTTTGCAGGTCACTTATGCAACATTTTCCTGTGTGTATGAGCAAGTGCAAGCACACACACAGATATCCCAGTGGAGTCGCACTAAATCACTATTTTATTGGACCATTTTGATACAGAAATTACTCTTTAAAATCTAACCCACACCCCCCCCCATTTTTATGTGGCTATTATGTGCTGAATAGGCCAGATTGCTCACTGGCATTCTCCAGGCTCCTGCTGCTTTTGTTACACTACTTTGGCTGGAACAGACCCAGTTCTGAATTGCAACAAAATTAAGCAAAATTGTTTCATTTCCAAGAAGCCTGGCAGCAATATCCAGTGAGCATGGGTGAGATCCAGGGAACTGATGAGACATGAAATTCTTAATGAGTTTTAGCAACTAGTTTCCTTACAGCTTGTTAAACATCCACAACCTGCCTTCCAGCTACACCAAACTATGGAAACGATGCTTTCCAGGTCATTCTTAAATCCTATCATTCAGGCACTGAAGCTTTAGTAACAACTATGGATACATATGATACTGGGAAAGGTATCCAAAATAGCGAGTTTGCAGCAAGATTCCTGATGCAAATCCTCTTTAGAAAAAGAAAAAATGAACTGCATCTGAGCAGCATCATTAGGGTAAATGTCTAAATCAGTTTATTAAGCAGCTAAGCACCCAGGACTTTTACCGGGCTGGTATACAGTTAGTTTTATACAAATCTGATACACTTTACTTTGTTAATAATATCGTCATGTTTCAAAATCATTCTACTTCCTCCCCACCTTTTATAGGAGCTCAAAGCAGGATAAACTCTATGGAAACATAAGGATCTGTGTCAGTATCTTGCTATTTCAGAGGGATTAAGGACATCACACACCAGGCCTGTTGCCAAACACATTTATTGTGATTACATATCAATCAAGCTATGCTTTTTCTGTTAAAGCCATTTACATTCATGAAGCTGTCTCACAATTATCTGGGGGGAAAATACAAAAAATCCCAACCCCCAAAACAGCCCTGCTACTAATAGAAAGTTAGAGAAAAAAGTAAACTAAACACATGCTTGTAATCAAGTGGGAAAGGGCATATCAGAAGAGAGATTAAAAACATGGCATGTGCCTTTTTTCCTGCTGTTGCACTTGGCAGTGCTGCATAACCCTGCAGCCTGAAATAAAGCATTGCTTTGGTGCTACATGCAAAGAATGTTATTACGAACAGCTGCACCACTCCTTCAGGCACCTGTGTTCAGAGCAAACAGAACCCATCTGCCTCACCAGAGACACAGTGTTTGCTTTTCTATGAGCCATCTCACATTGGGGACCAGGCAGCGGTTAGGGGATGCCCATCCAGGACCATGCACAAACACCCAGCCCTGTGGTAAAGGCTGTAACATCCTGATGTCGGGTAGACAGGCAGGTAAAGCTGAGCAGCGGTTCCCTTGTAAAGCAGGAATTAAATGCTCAGTTTACATGAGTATATAATGAAAATTGGGATTCAAATCTTACAGAGACTATTTGCTGAAAGTTAGTGGTGTTTTAAGTTACAGGTTTGAACCTCCTGCACTTGCTGTCCCTGCAGCCACAGCAGCTGGATCCCACCCAGATGTGCCCACCAACGTCAGTTCTGGACCAGCAGTTTGGCTTCAGTTACCCATGTACCAAAGCTACCCCTCCTGGGAACACGTGCAAATTTCCCAATTTTCACTGTCACCTCAGAAGGCAGGCAAGAACTACACAACCCTTTCATTCCCCAAAAGTAAGCATTGCTACCGCTGCCTTCCCAGCACAAAGTAAAGGCTGACCGATCACCTGCACCCTCAGCTTGCCAAGGGATGACAAATCCACTTCATGCATATGATTTCTAAGGAAAGGCAGTGGTAATTTTCCATACCCTTCACCTTTCGTGTGCTCTCCCCTTTTACAAGGGCAGGGTCTGATCACCCAGCTGCAGCCCTCCGGCTGCAAGGCCATTTCTCAGCTATAACCATGTGGTGGCACATAAGAGCACGAAGTTCAAGTTTTCTTGACAAAATAGAAACTGTATATACACAGGAACATTAAAAGATATTAAATCTCTCATCTGCGCCCCCCTTCCCCCCGACTCTTCTGCTGTAGACAACAATAGTAATTCAGGACTCCAGTGTTTTCATTTGTAATTTGTGTCTATTATGTTGGATCCTGTGCCTCTCTAATTGTTTCCTTAACATAGTATTTTCTGAACAGTAAGGCTAAAAAGTAAATAAACCAAAAATGGTTATCCTTTCTGAAATTAGTTGCTGTCACAAATTGCCTACTATAATAGTTCAGAACTTGTTTACTTTTTATTTTATTAAGGAGCACCCTAAAAGCATTTTAGTAGATATGGAGAAGGGGAAATCAATTTAAAGCATGCGATATAGCCCTATGGGGG
>NDXB01002325.1:112836-127604 GCA_002631895.1 Agapornis roseicollis | reverse complement strand
GGTGGGGGGGGGGGGGGGGGGGGGGGGGGGGGGGGGGGGGGGGGGAGGGGGTGGGGGTAAGGGAGAAGTTTTTAGTCTGTAAAAACTCAGTATTTTTTCATTAAAAGAAAAACTTTGAATGTAATTGAAAAATCAGGAGGAAGCTGAAGCCTTCTCACGGCTGATGAAAGGGATACAAATAAGGACCAGCTATGCCGCAGGGAAGGCTTGATGTTTGGCCAGCACTATGCAGACCTTATGCATCTGGGGAACCTGTAAAGACATACACACACCCCTCAGAAAAAGGGGAAACCGAGGCATTTGTGAAGTGAGATGCCTCCAGGTTGGATCGTTACCAGTGAGGGTTTGTGTGCTTGTAAGCAAAACCTGAAACTTAAATGATCAAGACCCCTTCAGCCCACAGACTTAAAATTACACACCAAAGGTAAGCCCTAGTGCGCTTGGTTAAAAAAATGTCAGAACGTTGCAGCTTGACAAAGTATTACCACAGCTGGCATGCTTAAAAAAAGGGGTAAATCGATCATAGGCAAATAAAACAGACAAAACAGAATGGTAACTTTATTGCAGCGGCAACCCAGGTTAACCTGGTAACTAGTGCTCCTGCATTCATCCAGAAACAGTCCCATTTATTTTGAATATTGGACAAGACTTGAAATAAGAGATTCAAAAGGCTGTACCAGGTATCATTTCTACTGCTGAAATAGCAAGCCCAGCACCTAAGGATCCAGCACCCAGTCCAGATACAAGAACTCACTAATAACAGTATTTACAGAACAACACATCAGCAATACCTGTATATCACAAATGGCCAAGTAATCAACCAGAACATTTGCTTTCTGAATCACACAAGCTCGTGGCTATTTACATAGCAAAGTGCCAAGGTACCAAAGATGAGGAATGCAGGAATGGAGCCTTTCGCAAAGGGTTACCAGCAATGTGAGGCAGGGAGCAAACCAAGAGGACATGCCCACCATAAAACAGGTTCCATTTTGAACTGCCCTAACCCGCAACCCTTCTTAAAGCAGCCACGATTTCAGCTAATGTGATTTATACTCAGTAATTTATGTAAACTGTATAGGCTCAGACAGATAAACACAAAATGTCACTTAAAAAACTGGACCTATGGGATGTGATTTAGTGAAATTAATTTTATTTTTGTAACACGGTACCCAATTACAAATAAATAATTAATACAACATAACTCTATTAGGATATACAATGCTCAGGCAGTTCATCGTAACAACCAAGATGCCCCTAAATATGAGTTTTCATTAAATAACCAATTCAATGACATATAACTGGTCATTCAATTAACTTTTGAACCTGGTCAAAGCTGTATGCAAGTTGGAGACTGTTCCTCTTACCAGTGAATAAACAGATGTACACAGTTTTACACTGAGTCCAAAGTAGCTAATACATCACATTAATAAAAATTAAAATGCTGCATTGCATCACCAAGATGTAGTTTTAGTACAGAATAAAAGCTTGTGAATTTTAGCAGGATAAAGGTTATTGCAAACGAGTCTTAGGTCCTATAGTGATTTCTGCTTAAACTTGCAAGCTTTACAGGATGTTTTCTATGTATAGTTTCAATTCCATACCCATCTCTGCATCCTATCTATAAAACCAGTAGGATGAAGGTATACATCATATTCTTAGTTTTAGCTGCACACGGTTTTTCGCTTGTTTCAGCAAAACATCTTTCTGTTGGTACACAGTTCCTCACTGAGATAGTCCTGCTCATGTATAAACTGCAGTGGCAGCAGCAGCATCAGTGAGTTTGCAAGGACTTTTGACATGTAATTTAACTTCCTAGCCTACTCCAGAAATATCATTCATTGCAAAGAATGCTTATGACATCCACACTGAATTTAGCCTAAAGTCCCAAAATACTCTTAAATAATGGTAGGAATCTGAAGAAGATTCACAGCACCCTTGGAATTTCTTGGTCATTTTTTATAATGAAATATGTAAGTTTTCACAACAGAGTACATAGTTATAACTTCCAATGACTCAGAGTCTTGGGAAGTTTGTAAGTATAAAAGCTTTATTAAAAATCCCCCTTTTTGGGGGCTACTCAGGTGAGGTATATGTTCCTAGTCTGAACTCTAGAAAGACTTAAAAATTGCAGCTCTTTCCACTACAAAATCCTCCATGTGATGGAGATCATAACTTCCAACCATGAGCTTAAGTTCCTAATTTACTCTACAGCCTTTGGGACACATGCTACACATTCCAGCAGGTACTTCTGATGTTGCTACACCGGGCATGGGAAGATACGGAGGAAAAAGGTAAAAAAAAAGAAGTGACCAGGCAAGTTCCTGGCTGACATGTACTGCATCCATACAGGGCTGCAACAAACTCCCCTTGAGTCATCTTGCTGCTCAGCAAAAACAAGCACTGAGTGAGAACACAGCAGTGGCCAAAGTATCTGACAGGCAAAGCAGACTGCAGGACGAAGACTGTCAGAGCAAGAAAGCTCAGCACCTGAAGAGCAGGAATAGCAGCTGTGATTTACCATCCCATTATAGCCCTGGTTAATTAGTGAGAAGCATGGGCACCCACAGGAGAGGTGGCCTTAATAGGACATGGAAGCACTCAGATTTTTGCACTATTGAAGTCAGTCTTTTATAAACCAAAGGAAAAAACATACTCAAAATATTTGAAGCCCATACAAATATTTTAAAGCCTATTTCCAGCATTCAGACTAAAGTTAATGAACTGCTTTCACATCCTGTAGAAGAGATAAAGGTCCATAATGAATCTGATATCTAAAGAAAGAAGAACTATATATATTGATATCCATTTTAAATACAAAAACCCTGAAATGCAAAAACAAAAGCACAGATAGACTGCAACCCTATCTTGTGACTGGATTAGAAGAAAAATTAAAACTATTATTTGCAAACCGTTTTAAAAAAATCATTTACGCAATTTATCCAAAAGTCGATCTAAGCCGTTTGCAGGATAAAATACTAACTTCAGATTGCTGAATTAACCAAAGACAGATTTATTTTCTTCAATCTGCTGCACAATGTACCAAGTGATATACATAGTACTTTTGCAATTTTTTCATTTTCACTAAAATAATCACCCAAAAATATTTGAACATTGTACATCCTATGCAGAGTGTGAACTGCTTAAGAACCTGTTGATGGAGCACAGATACATACTGACATATTAGTAATGCCTAATATATAGTGTGACACTTCCCTACAGACTTGACAAGTTCCGCATGTGGAATCTGGATTCTTCGGTCATTTTCCACCATTAGTCTTAACTGTATTTCCCAGAAGGTTTTAATTTATGATCTAGACACAGCAAGGCATTAATCTCAGGAACGCAGTTCCAATTTCTATTTATTGTTTCTATTTCCATTTGACAAGTTACACCTGGATTCACCAAATGGTTAACAGTTTTTCACAGACAGCAGCAGGAGAAATCCATGGGAGAGATGGTAACGTAACAAAATACAATACAAACTGCATAATGTCATCAAAATTAAAATACAAAGAACCTGCGTGATAACTTTCAATTCCTATGAAACAGCTTTCTATGATCCGTTGATCTACAGTTAAATACTATTTCAGAAGCTTTTAAAATGAAAACATGTATAGCAAACATCTCCCATAGCTCCCATGTCACAGATGCTAACAGCAGGAACTCCCTTCCCAAACAAAGCTTCTGCCATTCAGAATTGCTACATGCTACCATAGCTGGGTACTTAGCAAGCATCAAGACCCTGATTTTTAGTAGAAGTAAATGATACACATGAAAGAATAACCTCCAAATTAAAGCCATTTTAGTATTTGCTCCATTAAGAAGTTGACTGACATACGCCTTCACATTCTCATGTAACCCTGCTTAAAATATTCTTTTTAGAAGTATTTTGAAAATAAAATTCACATCTGAAACCAATCTAAACATTCTCTGAAAAGGAAAAGATCCCCCTTAGTTTTTCAAACAATATTCACTGTCTATAGTAAAACAGGAACTGAAACTCCTTCCCAAGGTAAGAACTAAGTAACTCTGGCTGACAAATACTTCCAATGTGTGTTTTTGAAGGAAAAAATTATAAATGAAAGAACACAGAATTAAAGGGAGATTTTTAATTGCACAAAGGGCAGCTAAGCACTATGTGAGCTGAGAGCATAACTGTCATTATGACTTCAAAAATCCCCCCAGTTAGATTTGGGTTTCAGCTAGGCAGAACAGGGGTTTTGCCAGACTCTCACAAACAATGAAAAAGCAAACCAAGTGTAATGTCCAAACCTAATGAGAAACGACAAAACCTGTTACAGTCCCTCTGCTAAAAGGAGAGCACACTGTCAAACTTACAAAGTGTTAAGTGAAATTAATGCTGAGATTTCATATTAGCTTTACACAATTCAACTACTGGATGAAACGGTCATGAGTCATGTCAAAAAAGGAGTTTCTGTATTTGAGAGATTATTCTTAGGTTTAACTTCTGCTGTGTTAATAGCATCTTTTGTATTAAAGCATCAACTAATACCTGCAAGAGTACCTGCCTTTATGCAGAGCTGTGCCATGACCACCTTTTCATTTTCAGATAAAAATAAAAGTAACCATTAGGCACATATTAGAAGTGTATTACAGAAGCTGGAATGTCAAACATTTTCTCCCTCAAATTCACACAGAAAAATAGCACAGCAGCAAATAACACAGTCCTCTGCTTGACAATGACCTTGTTACAAGCATTTTCAATGTATATAATGTTACAACATCAATACCTTCTTATCTTTAAATAATTAGGTAAAAAAGGCCCCCAGTATAACCATTTCTTATATAGCCAAGTCCTCTTTATATACATCCAAATTTTAAAGATACAAATAAAACATTATACAGGATTTATAAGTGTTTAAAAACTTGAGGCTTCAGAAACAAGGTTTCCCAAAAAGACTCAGGGAAAATCCACAGACTGACAAGGCAGCAGAAAAAAACAGAAAAAAGGAAACAGACACAGGTTTGCTGCCATAACATTTTACTGAAGTTGCCAGTCATCATGGTAATGTTATCAGAAATAACGGTTTAAGCTGAAAATGAGGAATGGTAGTTTCCCGTGTTGATCTCAAGTGCTGAAACAGGCAATTCAAGTATTTCCTATTTGATCCAAGCTCACTGTAGCAAAGTGGTGCAGAAAAAAGGAATTATTTTACATTTTTTCCATACAATCGATCAATGTCCATCTGATAATACGCTGTGAGCTCTTTCCGTTTTAGCTTGAATGCATCTGTCACCAGACCAGTCTCAGGGGTCCAAGGATCAGGGCTCAAACGAATTTTTACTGGTATTTCAAACTTCTCCAGATTAGCTGTAAAAATACAAAACATAAATGTAAGCATGCTTCTACAATTCACAGCACAAAAGGAAGAACTGTATTCTCACACAGAAAAGCATGTGACACAAATGAAGTGTTCCTCAAACCCGCCACTAGCTTTGCAAGCCCATGTGGGTTACAGGTGGAGTGACAGGGCCCACCAGTAACTGCTCTCCAGTTTCCATGGAAACAGACATAAACCACAGCCATTTGGGTACCTGCACTGTTCCCCAACTTCAGAAAATCCCCACTGCGGGAACTGACAGCCTCAAAATATACACTGTCATGTCAGTGTTATGATCCCATCTTCCAGAAATAGTCTTAAAATCCATACTACTTCTGCTTGAAAAAGCAGGGTTTTGGTTGGCTGGTTTTGGTTTTTTTTCCTGATAGTTCTCAACAGTTCAAGGAAGGCAAGTTCATTTGGCAGCTGTTCCCCTCACTGAAACAGAACAGTGCTCTACATGGTACACCTTAGCATAAACTAGTATTGTTTGCAAGAGTTTCTATTATGCTTTCAGACATAGAAAAGCAAATAACAAACAAACAAACAAAGACATCAACAGATGGGCAATATTAAAATTATTTTCTGGTTCTAAAAACCCCCACAGATATGAAATTATTCTGTGCTACCTGTCAGTTTTAGATTTCCCTGTGCCTTTACTGCCCTTTACATTAAATCACTGGGCTTGGGGTTTTGTTTTTTTTTTGCAATCTAGCATTAAAACTCATTAAATTACTGTAAAAGTCTCAGATACCACACTGAAACAAAAACCAAATATGAAGTAACAAAATGTGTAGAAGTGCCTCAGGATTAAATCAAATATTCCATTTAATGAATTTTAACATATTTGATTCTCTTTTAAATAGTTACTGCTACACAATAAAAGGAGGACAGCGACCTTGCACATGCTCCCCAAATCAACACCTTCTTAAGAATGACTTTGCCCATATGCTCCATGCGGTGAAGAAAAAAGGAGTGGAGACATAGAGCAAGGAAAAAAAATCTGCTGCAGTACTGAGCCTACATGCCTCATAAGAGTATGCTCCTATTGAAGTCCACAAATACACTTACCATAGAGTTTAATACAAGTAATATGGAGGAGAGACAAAGATTAACAAGATAAAGATAGTTGCAAGCATGAAGTTATCTAGGGTAGAAAAGATGGGGACAAACTGCGAAGAGGTGCAGGAGGACATCATGATATGATGTGAGTGCAAAACATTCATTGTAGGAAACATTCATTGCATAAGTGTAAAAATGAATGCATATGAAAAGCAAATTTAACAATGGCCATTTAGAAAACCCCAACGCTTTGTGGTCATAACCAACAGCTTTACTGAAAAAGCTCAGAGTTTCGTAATAGCCAAAAACAAAAAACAAGGCAGAAATTATTATGAAAGAATGGACAAAATGTCACTGTGCCACTGTTTAATTCTGCACCAGCATAGCTGAATAGACTACGACCAATTAGCATGAAAAAAGATACAGCTGAGAGGGGAACTATAAAAGACAATGGGGGGGAAAAGAAAAAAAATCACAACTACCATTATGACTCTTCACTGCTCTTCCCATACAAGAGCTCAGCAGAAAGAAATTGAACTAGCAGATGGCAGAGTTAAAACAAACAAGGAACATTTCTTCACATGCACATAGCTGAGCTGTGGAAGTCTGCCACTGATACAGAATACTTACACAACTTTAAAAGGTGACTAGAAGAGTTAATGGAAGAAAAGTACTGAAAATTATTAACTAAGGACACTGCTTTAAGTTCAGGAAACCCCTCAGATGCAAGCCACCGTAAGCTAGGAGAGCCCTTGTCACCACAGGCTTATTTCAACTACACACTGTCAAGTAGCATGTCAGGCTGTATGATCCCTAATACACATGGATCTACAGATGACCCACATTCTTTTGGGCAAGCAGCTAAGGCCAAAAAGCTACTACAGGACATCATAAACAGCACTAGACACACACATGCACACACTAATTTCTCAGGAACTTCATACACGTTTTATGAAATATACTCTCAAGGAAATATTTTTAGGCCTCTGCTTATCTGTCTCACAGACATTACAGTCCACAAGATTAATACTACCTGCCCAGCTACTTACCTGCCATGGCAGCCTCAGCTAGCACCTTCAGTACCTCTTTTTCCATCTCAGGACTGTTACAGATCTCTTCCCAGGTTCCTTTAAATCCTTTCTTTCGAGCTAGTTCTGCAAGTTCCTTTTGATTTGGCACAACAAATCCAATGACATAAGAATGGAAACTGAGAAATATAATTTACTTTTAGTATGAATTTTGTAAAGTTAACAAGTCTTCAAAAATAACATTTCAATTTGGGGGGTTTGCAGTTAACACAAAGATACTGCTCTTAACAACTGGCTTTTGTTCACCTGATAATCTTTCTCAAATAGTACACAAATCACCTTTGCCTGCTTAAAAATAAATAGAAAGAGAAGCTACTTACCTTACAGCAACTGGATTGCTTCAAGGTGTGCTGTCCATATGCATATTCCACTGTGTCTCATGCTCAAAGCTTTGGGGAAGCAGTACCCATACGATGTCAATGCGCCCTGCCTCTCCTCATGTTTTGCATCCTGGTATGAAGACTGGTGTGCGGCTTCCCTACCTCAGATTCCTCTCAACTGCAGAATCCAGTTACTGTAGAGGAGTAGAGGTCTGCAGTGAAGAGGGGTTGGGAAGCAGGTTGTGGAATGAGCATATGCACAACACATCTCAAAGAAAGCCTGTTTCTGTAAAGGTGGTGACTTCTCTTTCAAGTGATTGTCCATACGCTCACTCTACTGTTGGCAATCTTTGTCTGCTCCTGATATGCCAAGCACACACGAAGCTGTGATCTCAAAAAGTCTTCAAAGAACACCAAAGCACAATTTGTCCTGAAACAGGTATTCCAAGATCTTTCAGATGGCGTAAAGTTAAAAATAAAATGAGAATCTCACACACATGGCAGAATCAGAGCAGAAAGCAATCTCAGAAGATCATCTAAATTCATCTGCCTGCCTTCACACAAAGTCAACAACGTATAACAGATGTTTGTCTAATGAATTCTTGAACATCAGGCAAACTCTTCATGGCAATGCTTCCTTAGCACTGTTAGCTAAGATGATGGCTATTCCTGACCCTTCCTCTCTGAAGCTCACATCAGTTGTATTTTCCATACAGCCAATAGTCAGATATTCCCCTCCTTTACACAGAAGCCATTTATTCATTCACGGTTACCTTTTCTCCTTCTCACCTTTCTAGTCTTCCCTTCCTTTAAGTTCAGGCATTTAAGCAATGACATTCTTAACTCACGTATCACATCTGTCCAGATGTTCCCATTTTTGCCTGGACTCTTTTCAAGAGGTTCATCTTTTCTAAAGTGCTGCATGCAGAACCCTGACCCTTTAATGCTTGGCAAGAAGATCGTTGTGCATCTTGTAGGCTATAAATCTGATTCTGCTGTATTATTTACCTTCTCATAATGGCATGGCACTTGTTGACTCATGTCAGCTCCCGCAGAATTGCTAGCAGCTGGTGGTCCTCATCCTGTATTTCTGCATTTTATTTATGTCTAAGTAAAATTTCCTCTCTTTAAACTGATGGCTTTTGCTGTTTTCTGACAAATCTCTCTCTAGTCAAGCTTGCTCTGTATTCTAATGCTGTCCTCCACTCTACCTTTGGTACTGTCCCACCTTAACCATCTACAGGTCTATTAAAACTTTTTAGCTTTCTTTCACCAGATCATTAACACAAAATACAGAACTTGAAACCCAGTACAATGGGTACTTCAGCTTATCCTTTAAGGTCTCTTAGACAATTTTAAAATACTAACTCTAAACATTAAATACCCTTTTGGTTACTGCACATTGCAATTTTCTCCTTTGTTACTGGTATGAGTTGTAATGATGATCTGACAGCAGCTGTGAAGATTTCATGAAGTCTATTACAAACACAGGCTTCCCTAGCATCATTTGTCAAAAGGCTTTGCCTGGTGGCTGACCTCGAACCATTCCCATTTTTCACTAAGAATATACTTACAGAAAGACTTCAGACTAGCCTCAGGATCACTGCATGCATCTCATCTTGTCTCTGCCTCTCTGACTCCGTGCACACACACCTCCCCTCCACTCATGCTATACTCTGTACTGAACCTTGTAGCTTTGTCTAGGGTCTGTAATGCATGTATTATGCATGAACGCATCCAGAACACAAAGGACTGGTACTTTGATCACTGGTACCCACAGTCTTTTGATATGCTTAAGGTCATGCCCAGCAATATCACCAGTGTCTCCAGGGATAAACAGTATATAAAATAATCCGTTTGAAGGTTAGCCTCAAACTCTGGTTCATCTAAAATTCAGCCTCCCGAGTAAAAGCATACTTCCTCTGGACAAACTGTTTCATCCACCTATGTTTTTTCCTGGAAAGAGCACCTTAGCACTCACAGCTCCTGGAATATGTAGCTTTCCATTCTGTGCTTTTAAGTTAAATCCTCACTTATTGCAGTTCAAATGCTAAAGCATTGTCTTAAGAAGTATCCTGAAGACCACATCATCTCTCTGGAGCAGCTACTTCCCTCTCCATTACTGTTCCTTCTGCAGATCTTTGGAATTTGCCTGCATCTTCAGTCTTAGAGGTCGTAACATCACAAAAAAAAATTTGGTCCTCAGGACCTCCACAGTCATCTTCTCCATGCTAAGAGATTTTGTCAAAACATCTCTCCTACACCAGGTATCCTCATTCCCCTCCTGTGCTTGAGATCCTACCAGAGTACAGCCCTCTGACCTATGGTAAGAGACATACTCAATGACGCTACATGTGGATGTCACCATCTCCATTCTGTAAAGTCTGATCCTTATCAGCTCTCCTTGAGTTTCATGTTGAGAACTCTCTCGGGGTTTTTTGCCATGTTTGCTCATTCCTCTGGTAACTGCTCATTTTCTTGACATTACACTTGAGACCTACTCAACATGTCCTGGATAGGCAAAGTGCTGATAAAGCAGCAGGAGTCTTCTCTGAAGGTGCTCTAATCATGATTCTCTTCAGCAAGCAATTTATTCCTTATCTCACTGAGTGTTTTGACTGAAGTGGTCAACTAATACAGCTTTTGAAGAAGCAATAGTATGCAAACACTTCCGATTCCCTACTACCATATTCAGAGGAGTTTTGCACCCAAAGATCTAAGGTCAAATCATAGTATATATAACCCATTCCCAGAAGTCTGTCCTCCCTGCTCTTTTACATGTGGGAGATAGAACAGCTACAAATGGCCTCCTCTTGCATATGAGACTGCCGTTCAGGCAAAAGTATAAGGAGAGACAGGATATAAGAGAGGTCACAAACACTGCTCATAAAAGGCCTCCAAGCTCACACTCACAATGAAATGTGCATATGGACAATCATTCAGAGAATCTGTAGTACATGGCTACTTATGTGAAATCACACAAATAAAAGCATTAAGAAGAAATACAGCAGCATTAGAAAAAACAACCTGGAATGTATTTGTACTTATTAGATTACCTTTAAAGACTGCTCATAAGCTTTCTTATTTTTAGGCAAAAGACTGTCAAAGACAAGTGCCTGTCTTGACAAGTACATTTTATCCTCCAATGTCAGGTTGGCCTGACAAAATTAACTATTTCAATAGTGAATTTCAAGCCTAGGCCAGCAGAAATCACCACCTGTTGGAACTTCCATCTCCACAGTCTACAGAGGTTTCTCAAAAGAGGCACATAACCTCAGGCAGTCAAAGCAAGCAAACATGAGACTCACCTAGTGGGTCAAAACCAGAAATAAAGCTTAATATAACAGAACTTTCCTCAGCAGTGGTGTGCCCAATACATACATGTTAGGCTATTGAGCCACAGCTATCAAACCTGAAGTTACAGGATGACTACCACTAGTTAACACAGAAAATTCCACAGAACCAGGTGAACAAACCAAAAGTTAATTTTCTATGTATTACTAGTGAGCAATTCTCTGGTATGTTTGTCCTGGCCTCTTTCAAAGTTATCAAGTGGGGGTTTTCTGCCATACTGGAAATCAGAATATTTCTGGATCATTCATAAGCTCCAAAATTACTTTCCAAACATTTAAATGGCAACAGGAAACAAACACTACCTGAAGTATATGTATAAGTTTATATGATGCACAGGTAGGGAATTCTAGAAAAAGAAACTTTGACATCTCTGAGCCCATGTATGTCTAATTCACTAGTACATGTAGAAAGTAAGTAGAAAGGACATTTGATATCATTTATTGTGTGTTTGCAAAGTATTTACAGACTATTTTCTCTCAAGCTGCAAAGCTTCTGCTGCTGTTAAAGGAAAGCACTTTCAATGCACAAGCCAGCTTCTGAGCTGTTAAGTGTTTCCCCCCTTCCTTCCTCTGAAGAACACATCACAGCTAAATACAGCAAGGAACAAGGTTTCCTAGATCTTCTGTAGGTAATGATCTCCAAAATGCTTGAGTGGTATCTATTATGAATTCAGTCAGAGCTTAGCTGCTTTTCAGACTGGGGAAAAGTAAAAAAAAATCCTAATTCTTAGCATTTTCCAATGAATGATGAAAAAAAAAATGGTAAAGAAAAATTAAAGACACACGTATCAGATGGTTTAGTTTTGATGAAGTTATTCCACTGTATAAGTAAAATAATTTTTCAAATGGTTTAAAAAATTCCACACATGGAGTGAAAAAAAATTTTGATTATGGCTTCAGTAGGATAAAGAATACAATAATGATAAAGTAGCAGCTGCCTCTTACCTGCTTGCATATGCACAAATATTATCTACCAGTGGAAGACTCTTTAGAGCTGCTTCTACCTTGCCAAGAGAAACATATTCTCCTGCCTGGAGTTTTACAAGATCTTTTTTACGATCTATTGAAGAAAAACAGGAATTAAACATTAATTACAGAAGATTTTAGACATTGATATTATACTTTCTTGAAATGTATGTATAAAAGCCAAAAGGTGCCTCATGTTTAGTGAATGTGTCAGAAGCATTTAATACTAAGTTTCCAAGCTTTGTGTTTTATCAATCTTTCCCTATCATAAAAATTATACATGCTTCAATTTAATGCATTTTGTGCCTTTAGAAAAGCATTTCCTGCATGATAGAACTGTCATGTGAATGGAAGGCTACTAGGACTATTCAAAAGCGAGTTTTTGTCTGAAAACACACTTTGTGCTGTCTGGTCCAGATCCTTAAGGCAGGAGAAGCTCTACTTGGTGACATTTTGTTACTTATTGCCAGGCTAAATTGCTATTTAAAGAGCAACTGTCACCTGTAACTTGAAACACAATAGGAACTGAAACTTCAGCCCAAATTACTTGATCTTACTGTACATAGCCCAAAGGTGGCAAAGGTCACTAGGATAAAGTGGGTAAGGGGGCCTTACCCACCTAGCTGTGTGAACAACCAGGAGTACCTGTCCTTTACTATGTATTTTGATGCTGCTTTGGGCAAACAGGCAAGGTAGTTTTGCAGCTGACCAGTCTGATCAGTGCAAGACAACTGCATGGGAACCTAAGATTTTTCTGATATAATAAACCAAATATGCTTAATTTTGAGAATTAAAGAGCATCCTGAATCATCCGCTACTTCAAGAGACACATCTGGTAGTTTATATGGCACCATTTTTGTGTCTATAGGTATCAAAAGATTATGGGTCTATCACAGGCTTATGTATAACACCTTTACCTGGCCATATTTTTCTCCTCGATATTACGAAGAATGGCAAGATTAGAAAAAGGCTTACTGAATTACTGAGCACGTATCAAAAGAGTCCTTTCAACCAAATTCCAGTTACAAAATCATAAAAATATAAGGCAGCTCATCTAGCTCCATTAACCTATATTTAAGTCTCTAATTAATACCTAGCCTCACTAATAGAGAGGAGTCAATGTTAAGACTGTTCTAAAAGAAACTGTTCCAAAAATCAGCTTTTAAAGCACACAATCAAGTTTATATTAACAGATCAGAATTTCCCTGGGATACATGCTAGGGCTTTAGACTGCATGCAAAGAGAGAGATTTGGGGGGGCTAATTACAATATTTAGCAGAATCAGAAACATGTTGACCTGAATTTATTAACTCACCAATAATTTTTAGACATCCATCTTGATGAAACTCTCCAATGTCACCAGTATGGAGCCACCTCTGCCCATTCTCATCAACAGAGAAATCTTTTTTGGTTCGTACTTCATTTTTGTAGTAGCCCACAGTCACATTTGGCCCTCCAATAAGAATCTCACCTCTAGGATATGGTTTATCAGTGTTGTAGTATCCACCTAAAAGAACAGGTTAAGTTAACAAGAACTGAAATAGATTCTGAAGCAAGGGTTCCTACTATTTTTACAATTTAAATATAGGACTAAACACTTTACTATGTACTTAGACGAAGTTACCACCTGCTTCAATAGTTCACTTGCCTCTAGTTCAGTTTCAATTCTATGAACCTTTCTGCCATGCTCTGTAAGTTTTATACAAGCTTGAATAAGATTAAAAAACCAAAAGCAGTGAACAAACAAAACAAAACCACAAAAAGCTACAACAAAAACCCACAAAAGAGATTTCACCTCTTATTTTAGGAAACTAAAAAAAAAAAAAACCAAACTGTAAGGTTTCACATTAGCCCCAAACACCTTTAAGCATTAAGTATTTCTACTCTACAATACATAAAAGCCTCGAGAGAAAGGAAATCACGTAAATGCATTTCAAACTTCATTAAATATATTTCGCATAGCATCCTTCAAGCTTCCATTCCATATGACAATTTTAAATGAATTTATTAACCATAATATTATGAAGACTATTTTAAAATAATTTAATGGCAACAGAAGGTATCATTCATGCACTTTGGTTCAAGTCTCCTGTATCCAGCACCTCTAAGACACAACATACACAATCTGTACTCTGTCCTGCAAGAACACTAATCTAGATCAGAAAGAGATACAATACTGCATACACTTCCACAATATGCATATAAAAGTACAATGAATACAAGATACAGTATAGCTAAAGAGTCATAATAAAACTTAGGCAAAAAGCCATTCACATTGATTGCTCTATCTAGACATTTGAAGTTTTAAAACCACTGACGAATTTATCTTTTTTCTCTCCCAAGTTCAAATTTTATAGTAAAATTAGCCTTTAAAAATTAAAAAGCCAAGAAATAGATTTCTAATTACTACTACTGGGCAAAGCCCAATAGAAAAATAGCTATATTAAGTTCTTAATAGCACACTATAATTCAATCACATACAGAAATTCTCACCTTCTTCCCAGTTCATTAACTTGATTTCACAACAGACCAAAGGTGCTCCCACTCTCCCTGTGGTGTAGTCCCAAACTAAAATATATATATATAAAAAAAAAAAGGCATTTTTCAGGAAAAAAAAAAACCAAAGGGTAGGAAAAA
>NDXB01002325.1:82457-112665 GCA_002631895.1 Agapornis roseicollis | reverse complement strand
AAAAAAAAAAAAAAAAAAAACAAACAAAAAAACCCTCCTCTTTGTTGTCATGCACCTTATTTAGTGAAAATTAACTGTTATTTATTTCTAAACTTTAATTCATAGAAGAGAACTTCCAAGAAAACCATCAGATCCAACAAGGTCACACAGCTAAAATACTTATCCCACAAAGAGAACAGATTGCTGTATTTACAGATACCTCCAGTCATATCAATACAGCTTTCACAGTAAGCTACCCATGTGGATCACACTTTAGAAGTGGCACAACAACTTTAAACAGCACTTGCTGGACTAAGATAAGTAGCAATACTTCATAAGAATTCAGGGATACTGTATTTCGATCCACCTTCCTGAAGTCTTGTTTCCAAACACTTCTGCGTCTAGGCACACTACTGAAAAAGCATCACTGCAGACTACATCATCTGTATTACAGTTCCATGTTATAGACACTATTAAGTTCTATGATATGAAATTAAAAGCTGGTGTAGGCTTTTGCATTCAATTTTTTATTTTCCTAAAGTCTCAACATTATTTATTCTGTTCAACTGCTAAGTGCAATAATGACAAGATCCCATTCACATTATTATGGGTTTCTCTATTACAAATAAGAATATTTTTTGTATGTAAGTCACAAGCTTTAGCATAATGTATCAAAATAGTACTCCTACTATACTTTATAGGTAATTCCCAGTATTCCCCAATTAAAATTTGGTGGGATACTCCAAATGAATAGACTATCAAAGATGATACACACCGAGCACCCAGCATGCATCACAGCACTCAGTGGGATGCACTGACACCAACCTTCCATGATTGTTCCAGCTCCAGATGATTCAGTTAGCCCATACCCCTGTCCTACAGGGCAACAGAAACAAATGTTCATAAACCGCTGAGTTGCTGCAGAGAGTGGAGCTCCTCCACAAAGCAGGATGCGAATCTTTCCACCTAGCAGCATTCGTACTTTCCGGAAAATAAGGCTAAAATGCAAAGATTAAGACTATGTATTTGCTGCTTTAAAACAAAACAAGAGAGTATGTAATTCTGTATCTGAACTGAAAGTTTGTACCATCTTCAAATATGCTTTTATGGTATTCAAGAAAAACCCTGAAGGAGCACATTTAAGTTATCAAGAACACAGGATTTATAATCTAATTTGAAGATGGTTTAAATGTTTAGAGACTGCAGATTTCTTAAGGCAGTAAAATATTGATTTTTTTCTCCTCAAAAATAATTTGAAAAAGCTGTATAAATTTTGCAATTACATTATGCTTTAGTCTCACTGAAAGTGGGAGTTGGACTCCATGATCCTTATGGGTTCCTTCCAACTTCAAATATTTTACCATTCACTTCTGTGAAAATGTGAAATCTACAGTTATATATGCGAACAGACTTCCCCATCTTACCCAGGAACTGTATAAATCCATTATTAAACTTCTGATGAAGACAATGCAAACAATATAGACCTCCAATCAGTTTCAAGTTAAATAACGCTCATTTAAATTACATCCATAAATGTTTTAAAGCTTCACACAAACTACTGAATTTACGCTTTATTACAGACTGCTCATGTTCAAAGTGTCAACAGTAAAACAAATTAGAAAAATCAGATAACGCTCATGTGGTAGAACTTTGATAAGCATTTTTTGTTTGGTGCAATTGAAAAACAGAACTAAACTTACCTATCGCAGAGAGGGGTTGTGTAACCTTTGGAAATCTGTTCCATTTTGTAGTTGTAGGCCAACATAAACAGATTCCGCTGGAAAGGAGTCATTTCATTCACTTTATTCATGACATTTTTGTAGATCCGATCCATAATTTCCTAGTTACATAAAAAGACTACCTTTAATTCACAGAAATAGAAATCCTAAATTCAGTACAAAAAGGAAACATGATCTAGAAATTCCAGTACATTTCAGATGATAACCCACTCTCAGGTTGTTTCTTCTCCCACTGATGAGATAAAGATGTTCACAGAAACCCAGAAATCAAACATCTGAGCAGAAGCACCAGTTAATCCCAAAATGCCTGCAGCCAACTGTCTCTATTCCACTCATTTGAACATAAACTTCATTTGCATAATGAACAATAGATGACTACTTAACATTACAATCTAATACCCACAGCTATTTAAACTTTGAAAAATATTGAAATTTGCATGATGAATATTTATCTCCAACATAAATACAAAAAATATTATTAAAAGCTAGCTTAACATCAGAAGTTCTTTTTCACTTAAATTATCATTGCATTGATTTTGTTGTTAAAAATCTGGATTATTTCTGAAAAATATATTAAAAATATATTTATAAATATTTATCCTTCAGTTACTTACTGGAACAGCTGCCATTAGGGTTGGCTTCAGTGTAGTAACATCACCTTTGCTTCCTTTCTTTATTTTGGATGACTAAAACAAAGAACATGTTTACTAGCAGACACATTCAGGATTTTTAACAAGACAAAATGACACAGCACATCTTTCAAACACCTGTTTTCATTTAAATCGTATTTTAACAATTAAAACTAGTCCAGAGTCCCAGTCATAACCACGGATACCCTGTTTCATGAACTGCAGAAAATACTTGTAATATTTTTCAAGAAATATTACGAAGATCTGACTTCAGTAATTATTTATGTTTTGGTTTGGGTTTTTTTACTGCAAGTGCTTACGTCTATAATATACCTGGTCAGCTAGGGTCTGAGGTGAAGAGTAACCAATGCGGCATCCATGAGACAGACACACAAGTTCAGCACTCAGCTCCAGAACATGGGCAAGAGGCAAATAGCCAACATAGGTATCCTTTTCCCTGTAAAAAGAGTCATCAGGTGAGTCATTAAGCTAAATTTACACACAGCTTACTGCAGAACAAAAGAAAATGGAAAACTGCCTTTAGACTACATTTCAAATATGGGTTTTGTTTAAAAAGTTTCATACTATATACTGTAGGCTTACAGCATGAACAAAGTCTGGGGTTTACTCACCCCAAGACAACTGACTGTTGCTATGGTTGCAAAGGCAACTCTGGACAAGATTAAAAACTGCACCAAACAGAAAGAAACCACAGAGTTTAGCAGTAACCAAAGGAAGTACTGCTTACGGAAGCTTTCAAACACTCTAGTGCAAGGCAACCTCACAGATTTGTGTGCCCCAGTCTTGTCCGTATACAGAAGATGAGAGAACAAACGGCACATGAAGTAGTCATGTCATGGCATTTAGTGCAGTACTGGAAGATGCTCAGACATCACTGAAGAGTATGATGTGTCCCAGACAAAGCAATATATGATAGTTGATCTTTTAAACAATAATTAATCTAAAAGAATATGCAACTATGACTAGTTTATTTGCTGGTAAGCAACCATTGGTACATACCCCAGATTTGGAATCCTCTCAGCCATTCCTGTTATCCCAGCAATTATGTTGCAATGGGAGATCATAACTCCTTTGGGAACTCCTGTGGATCCACTTGTGTACATGATCACTGCAATATCTGAGGGCACAGGCCTGGCCTGCTGTTTGCTTCCTGGAATTTGTATTAAAAGAGAAAAACATATAATATGAGGAGAGCCTATAAGACTGGGAGGTTTGATATACTAACTGATTTCAGCAGTCATTGCAATATACTACTACATGACTACTGTTACTACATTTTGCTTTCAGTTAAAGAGACTGTGGTCAAGCTTAAGTGCCTTCACAAAGAGCAGGAATTTCTTTGCATTAGCTGAGCAATGCTTTGAGTCATTGTCCTCCTAGTCTACCACAACAACACTTTTTCTATCATGCTTCCCACATTCTTGCAGAGAAGAGAAAAAAAGAGAAGATTTAGCATCTCCAAAATGCCACTGAGCTTTAAGATCCCCAGGAAGATAGGCTGCACTGGTTCCACACTGACACAGCATTAATCCCCATATAAAAAGCTAGTTTCTCCTGTGTTCCCTGGCAAGGGAACAACATGCTGCCTCATTTACAACACCTGAAGCAAGACACTGCTGAGCCAACATGAGGTCCAATTTCTATAAATATTTGAAGTAGGTTCAATAGGATTGAAGTGTTTTTAAACTGCTTGCTCTGAGAACAAGAAAATACAAAATCAAATGTGTTTATTCAGAGGAAAATCTGGATAATCACAGAATGGTTTGGCCTGTAAGGGACACTAAGATCACCTAGTTCCAGTTCCCCTTGCCATTCCCCTTCCACTAGACCAGGCTGCTCAAAGCCCCATCCAACCTGTAATTTTCATAGAACGAATTAAGAAAAGAGTAAGAATAAAGATGGAGTAACAATGACAGCATTTTCAAAGCAAGATTTGCTTCACAGTTCTTTGCAGTAAGCAAATTACTTTGTTTTCTTTCTCAGAATTTTGTAGGAAGACCAGTATGATGCTGCAGATAATGCTGGAATGCAGTTGAGAAGTAAAGTTAACCTCCCTATCATGCTGACTCACTAGCAGATTAGGAAGTCTAAAAGAGCAGAAAGTTTACATGGTAAGCAACAAGCAGACACATTATCTTCTATAATTCCACACCAGGTGAATATTGTTTTCTTGAACTGCAATAAGCAATATGTGTATCACACCACACATACTGAATGAGAACAGTGAAAACATTCGATTTCCCACTCCCTGAACCATGTCCATCCTGCAAGATTAACACCACAGAGGAAAATAAAGACATAAACAGCAGCTCATATATTTAATATAATATTAATTGAACATGCTTGACCATAAAAACTATCACTGTAGCATTCCAAAACTTATGAATGGCAAAATTGACCAAGATCACGTTTTTATAATGAACAGTATGTGATATTTAGAAGACCAAAGAATGAGGGATTAGACTTTTTTACACAGCACAGAGATTAACAAATCTCAAGTAACTAATGAACGATAGCTATAACTTTTTATATTGGTATTTTCTGAAACAGTTTTGAGAGTACACAAAACTGGTAAAAAAGGAAAAACTATCTCTTTAAGAAATTGAGATGTCATGATGTTGGAAACAAAAATTTCCATTCCCCCAAATATCAAAAGCAGAATAATTACCCACCCACATTACTCCCAAACCAAAATTCAATCCAACATCCATGTGGTTAAAAGATTCTGAAAGCCTGAAGAGTAAGAACAGAAGAAAGCAACTACTGAATATAATGAAATCTGATGACACTAGGTTTATCAGGTTTCAAAGCCAAGAATACCAGTTTGTTATAATAGTTAAAACAAGAACAAACCAAGACCTCCCGAAATTCTGAATTTTAAGCATTACATAGATTGGAAATGGGTTTCCTGAAATGTACATAAGTAGATTGATACTTCCAGAAATGCAATAAAATTGACCAAGTTCTATCAGATTTAAATAGCTATTTTACATTTTCTTATTTGTGTATTTAACAAAACTTAATGGTAGAAAATTGCTGATGCATTTTGCTTTAAAATGCACAACTGTATTCTCCATGTGCTCTGAACAACTTGGTTTTAATATGTCTGATCATAAGAATGCTTCCCAAGTTTCTATCCTGGCCTAAATGCTTGTCATAAAAGTTATTCTCCTTTGCGGATAAAACCAGTTCTGTCTGAAACCATGTTAATCTCTCAAAACCAAAACAAACTCCCCCCATACACTCCAAAATCCAATCTCAACCAAACCAAAAAAAAAACCCCACAGATTTCATTTAAAGAAAAAACAGATGATAAAAAGTTAATCACTGCACTGTTTTTTTGATATCTGCAGTTTACCCATGTTTATTCAACAGGGTCAAAGTAGGACAACAAATGAGATGTTCCAAATGGAAAGAAGAGATAACCTACCAGTATCTGCCTTGGCCCCCATAGCTTGCACAGAAGCCATAGTATGAACAATGACACCCTTGGGAAACTCTGACCATGTTGTTGGTTTGCCATCCACTGTAATAATATGTCGCAGCAGCGGAACTTGAGAAACAATTTCCTGTGGCAATAAACATGTGCTCAGAAATCATACATGAGACTTATGCCAAAAGGAAGGAAAAAACCCAAAACAAACCACAAAAAAACCTGCCACACTAGTGTAGATGTTAAAAAAACAACATTGATATAAATTAGCTGAGGATTTGGACTATCAGAGGGTGAGCTAGCTCAAATGGCTGCAAAGCTTAAAGCTTTCCACATTTAGATTTGCAGAACTGATTGAACTTTCCACTTACAACTCCAAAAACTTTTCCAACCATTTACTGATCTCCATCTTACTTCAAGAAAAGCCTACAAATAAGACTGCAATGATTTGTAGAGATAATTGACTTTCCACTCTCATAGAACAGAAACTGGCGACACTGAGGTCACAATAACTCTTCTGTTGCTCCTTGATTACAATGCTATTTAAAATCAGCAACAGCCAGCAAAAATACAGAAAACTATTAGTTATGCACTAGTTACGCATTTCAAGCAAAGTAAGAAGTCTAAAACATTTATCAACGTCCTAGCAGAAGAGGAGACTATTATCTTCTCAAGCTGAAGAAATTTATTCTCTTAATGTGAGCTGAAGTGAAAGTGCATCATATATATATATATTCTCTTTCGAGTAACTTAAAAAAGGTTTGGGAAAGTCTTATTCGAAATTCAGCAATAGAACATGGTTTTTCATTAAAACAATTCCCTTATGTGAAAGGTCTAGTTCCCCCAAAACGCGTGATGATGAAATCCACGCAGATAAATTGATCCACTTGTGTATTCCATTTGGGTAAGTCAAAAAAGTTTTTCAACTGTTAAAATGTTTAATAAGCTCTTCCCCACACTGGAAAACAGCTCTAACTCTTCAAGTACACATCTTTAAGAGCCATTCTCTGCTGGGAAAACATCCTAAAATAAATCAGGCAGATGCTGACATTTAGCTGTTCATACACAGTTTACACATTTTTCTGTTCTCCCATTTGCTTCAACTGTTAAATCTATAGGGACTAAATCCATGCAGGAACCATCACGGTTTCTTGCAAAGGTGTTATTCCAGGCAACACTGCAGCTGCTCAAGAGTTATTGAGGAGCCTAAACCCCTAAAATAAAGGCTATCGTTTTTCTGTACATGAAAACAGATACATAAATATTACTCTAAAATAAGTACCTCCTCTACAGAAAGGAAATAAATCATTGTTTTGCACAACAGAACCAGGCCTTTTAACAATAATGAACAGATACATTGGAAAGATAGAGACAACAGTTTTCTGACCTTCAGCTTTGTTTGCATCAATTCTTTACTAGTAATGATGGTGGTCACCTCTGTTTCATTCAGCCCATGTACTATTGCTGGGCCTCCCAGAGTAGCATACAGAGTAACAACTGGAAGAGAAAATGGGAATAAAAATGCTGAATTTGTATGTTACACCTTCACGTACAGTTTAGCATAAAGGGCTGAGATTAACCTATTTTAAATTAGGCAATATAGTAAACATTTGTTAAAAAAAACAACACCACCACCTTACAGAATGAATTTAAATACAGCATAACTTTCAGTTACTCTCAGAAGGAATAAAGAACAACCACTGTCTATGCAAGTGTTTACTATTTTTCACGGTCTAACTAGAGGTACCAAAACCGCACTACCCTATGTAATTCTCTTCTAGGTCTATTCTTGTGCCTCCATGGCTTTTACCATTTTAAAAGCAGGCATCTGTTCTCAGTTTAACAGACAGCCCTCTTACGCACAGATGTCATTTATATGACTTCTCTTTTCAGAATTCACGTGCTTTGTTACTAACCTTTCACAATTGACTGCTAATAAAACATTTAGAACACTGCAATACTTGTCATCAGCAGGCTAATTCTCATACTCAGTAATAAGCCTGCTCCCATCTATTTGTAACAACATAATAAAGGTTTAATCATCATAATCATTAGACATTGAACTGAGAATACAGAATACCAAGGAAACAAAATACTTAGGAAATTAACTATTAGAAACACTATTTCCTGTATTTAAGGACAGCTCATTAGACGTAGTGTTAAACAACAATTACCTGATATTAACAATTTAAAAATCGTACTTAATACCTTGCCATTTTTATGGGAAATGCATGCGAAAAGACCAGAAGAGACTGGGAAGAAAAAAGCAGCTCAAAGAGGAAGAGAGGTATTGCTCTTAAAAACAATAAAAATTCCTTATTTTCCAAGCAGACTGTTAAACAGGGACATCTCAAAAAAGTTGCAAGGTAAATCATCACAACTATTAGTAACTACAGCATCAGTGTTGGAGAGTTTAAGTATTTGAGTTTCTTTTGTATTTTAGTCTGGACCTAAATGAATATTTAAACAATGATTAAAACAAGACACCTACTGTATATTAGGGCTAGAACTGTATTATGTTCACTGCAGCAAAAATTACCAGTAAAATCAAATCAAACTCTGCTGTACTCTACAATGTGAAATCCAGGGAGTTACAAACCCAGTGCCACATACTAAGGAAGAACTCAAAAGCAGTTTTCTTACAGAGATGAGTAAATAGTTGACCTCCACTTATTTTTTCCTTGTTAAAACAGTCCATCATAGTTCAGAACTGTTGCAGGGCAAATGCACATGCACTGTGTTTTCTTTAATTTGGTGGGAGCAAAGTCCAGAAGAGTGCCTCTACGAGTTCCCACGAGCTCTCTCTACTTACTGCAGTGACCCCTGTTATGTAAACATCTAGCAGAAATTCAGCTTCCCTAAGCCAACAAGCACAACCAAGACAACACGCTGCCTGGAAAGAAAAGCATAATCTCCGAAATAATCATTTATGTAGCTAATTACTCATCTACATCAAGGGCAACTTAGAGCTGTATGACACAGCCAAAGAGAGCTATGCCATTTATATGATGGTGTACTGATGTCATGGAGAGAAAAAAATCTGAGCAATGACTGACCTGCGAAATTCCCATTTCTCCACACTGGCACATAAATCTTTTTCAGGCAAATCTGAAAGTCTGGGTAACTTCTTCCCTTGTTCTCTTGAAAACTGACTGAGAACAGATTATCTTTTGTGTTCATCCTTATACATGCAACAGCATGAGTGTTTGATACCTGAACTTCTGTTAGGAATACTGCTCCAAAAAATCAATCAAAAAAGAAACTCTCAGCACCACTAACAGATAACATACGAGAATAAAGCCTTGCCCTAAGGAAACAAACAACTTTTGCCATGTATTTCACTGTAACCAAAATGTTACAGTGAGTATTACAGCATTCTTCACAAATAACAGCAAAATATACCTTTAAGGCTTCAGCCAAATCAATTCTTACAAAACCATTTCTGCTCAAGCCTCTAGAATGCATGATTGAAAAATGAAACATAACCTTTCCTATTTACCTCATTAGCTGGTTACACACTCGGGCGTTTTATCTGTCCATACTGGTGAAGAGCTCTTCACACAGATGAAGAGATATTATGGAAGAAAACGTGTTTTCATGTTAGTACTTCCCCCGCCCCTTCCCCCATTTTGAACTAGCAACCCCACTCTACCTCCTGAAATACAAGACTTAGACAGCTTCAGTGTCAAGTTTGCAATCAAGCATTTCTAATCATAAACCCAATTCTTTAGCAAGTAATCCGTGAGAAAAATTTATTTTCCCCATTTAATTCTCTCCAGCACTACACATGAAGCAGATGAACCTGCCCTCTTGACATCAGTTCTAGGCACATACCATCAAATTTAATACATTTCACATTCGGAAAGAATGTCACAACACCACCACAGCAGCTAGCTCTTGCGAAACTTGTAAACTGAAAAATGCTAATATAAATAAATCATTTAGCAATTCTTGCCATGATACTTCTTCAACGTCATCTGAATTTGATACTTCATTCCGCAAACTGACTGTGAATACTGCATGATAATACCATCATCTGCCAGTACTCAAGTCAGCCAAGTTCACTCAAGATGACATAAAGCTGAAATGAGACAGTGTGCTGGAGCACGTCTCAATAAGGGAGTTTAAAACATTAATCCAACAAACACAAAATCATATGTATACCATTCAGCACATGACATCCATCCGCTATCTCAGACACATTTTTTCCTCTCAAATTACAAAATCTTCCTTGGATTTCGAAGCATATTGCACTTCCAAAGAAAAGATAATTGATACAACCTTTTGGATTTTATTCCCAGGACAGTCACTAGGCATCTAACAGAACCCATAAGTGGCAAGAAGGAACTGACCCATTGTATTAAGAGACACATAGTTTAAAAACAACATATCACCTCATCCCAGAACAGCCTATGCAGATCTCTGCCCTGGTAGACAACTCAGAAGCTGTCACTCAGTAAAGAAGGAACCAAAAAGTATCACTGAATTTAGGCTAGAAGGCACCTGGGAAGATCACATCCATAAAACAGTTCATTACAGCAGAGTGCTCACGGCCATGGCCTAGTGTGAGGTATAGGCAGGGGGGTTGAAACTAGATGGTCTTAAGGTCCTTTCCAACCCTAATTATTCTATGACTGTATCTCTAAATATGGAGATTTCATAACCACTCAGAAGTCTGTCCTACTACCTGGTTTTCCTGTTTCAACTTCTGCATGCTGCCTCCAGTCTTCTCAAACCACACCTTGAATAGAGTCTGGCTTCATCTTACCAATATGCTACTATTAGGCAGTTTTAAATGAAACCTGCTATATACTCATAAACACATGGATTCTCAAACTGAAACAGACTCATAGCATAGAGGGACCATTTAAGATTCTTAGGCTTACTTCCAAAATCTAAGTCTAAGTGATCTACATCTTTAGTGTAGGCAGGTAGTAAATCAGTAATTTCTCCACATCTGGCTTTTACAGCCCATCTCTTACTGCAGGAGAATACGGGCAGCATGGGAGAGAAGAGGCCAAAGCCAATAAGGAACAGCAGCTTTTAGAGTGCCCTTGGGAAAGTGAGAAATTTGCCCCTGGGGGCACCACAGAACACAGCCACAGACTGGGTTTACAGTTAGGTGAATGACCTATTAAGAAGTGATGATGAAACAGACACCTGAATACAATTTCTGTCTCAAGTTGAGATCAGCATGCAATCAATTTCTCTGGAAGAAAAACAGGCCCAATCAAAATCAAAACTGAAGAACTGACAAAATATGCAGTTAAAACAAAACTTACAGATGAAGATTTGATGTCAGCTCCTGAAACTGAGTCAACTAATTCATGTGTGATTTTTGTTTGTTTTTAGAAACTCAGGGATCTGTACTGATTTGAGAGTAAAGGAAAATAAGCCTCTCACAAATTCATTACGCAAGTTATATTTACTGATAACATACTCCATCTGCACACAGATACAGGTTTCTCTGTTCAATGAAACACTACAAAGTGCAATCACTACCTTATGCAGCATTTTATTTGTATATTTTAATGTTCTACTAAAGTTTTCTTAGCGTATGAAATAAAAGGTTTATTTTCAGACTGCACTGCAAGACAATTTTAGGAAAGATGCATACTTACGCTGGTAGTTGCACATGAAACAGGCTTGTGCTGCTATCATCCACTCAGCTCTAGTCTCACAAAAGATAGCAATGTTAGTCTTTGGTTGCTGACCCAATACTGCTAAGCCATTTCCAAAATTAACAGCTTTAATGTATACGTCTTCATATGAAAGCCAGGTGTACTTGCCAAGGACGACCTAATAAGAATAATAAATTCATTTTAGAAAATGAAAATCCTAAACACATGTCCAAGTCCATCCACATGAAGAAACCACAGATGTTTGAAACAGTACTTGCCTGAAATGTAACAGCTGCTTACTCAAGATAATGAATAATATTCTTGCCAAAAACTACAGGGACCGTGGAAGTTTCAACACAAATACTGCAACATCTCCACATACGTTATCACCTCAGTTGCTAGTTTCACATTAGGAAAGCACAAGATTCCCACTGTGTTCACTACTTTCAGAACATTTTGAAAGGCCACAGTTATTGAACCCACACACCTTTAGCTTTTACAAAGGTTTATTTTATTTTAAGCAAAGAGGAACAGGTACTAGCGATTACAATACATTCTTTATATTTGCTTTCTTGGATACTTGGACTAGTTTTACAAAGGTATGATATTTAGGTGTTCATTCTTATTTAAAAACAAACAAAATCATGCATAAAACAAGAAGAAAGGGAACTGGAATGCAGGAAGCAGTATATCAATGGGTCTTCAGTCAGAAATTGTGAAATCCCTTTCCCTTTGTTCCAAAATGAATGTCGGGGGGAGAAGAATAAACTTCTTGCCCTGTTTTTACCGTTAAAACAAAAGTGGGACAGAAGACTAGACTGGAAACTACTGGCAAATCTCAGTGCTGAGAAATAATGTGGAAAACATTAAGCAATCTCAGTTTTCTTCTATATGGGAAAGCTGGTGCACTACAAAACTGAATTTGAATTTACAGATCACTATCCATCAGATTTTTTTTATGTGTGCCCTTGCACCTTGCAGTACTACATTCTCACTGAATGACAGTATTTATTTGAGGATATCATAGATGTTTTCATAGACAGATGCAGTATGAAGACTTTTACACTGAAAATCCAGACTATATTCCACCTTACTCATCTGGTTATACAAGCACCTTGAGAATTTTGAAAAACACAGTTTTTTATTAGTCAAGTATTTCTGACTAATTTCATTTGACTGCACAGCATTAATACTAAATGAAAGCAAACACTAGGAAAAAAAAAAACTAGAAAAGCAAGCTTCCTCCTCTCTCATTCTGTTGTCAGCATTTCATTTAGCAACTATAACTAAATTTCAACCCTGTGGGCTGTCAAATCTAACAGCTTTTTGGCACGTAACTGCATTTCTAATGAGTCTGTACTTCCACATCCACTTCCTTAATACAATGGATTTGAAAATCTCTCGACCTCCAATAGAAAAATAACATCTAATAGATCCCTTTCACTAAAGCATTTTCAAACTGCTGAAGTTTTCATTGGGCAACTGAGATGTACATACTACAGCCTTGCTGTGTATTTCTCATTAACCTACATATTTAGCAGGACAAACCTTTCTTAACTGAGGACAGGTATATGTGCAGCTGCTTGGAAAATTCATAAACGTTTCCATGGGAAAATATAGTTTTACAAAAATGAAATATAATACTTGCCAACAGTAGCAATACTTAGCGATTCCATCAGAAAACAAAACATTTCTCACACAAATATTTGCTCAGGTTTTCCCATTTTATTCACAGCAGCTCACCTTCATGGGCAAATAGGCTGCTCAAGAGCCAAAAACCTTACTGGAGGAGAAAGATCACACTAATTTCTCTGCTGTAACCAGTGACAGAATCACAGCAGAACTGCTGCCTGATCACATCTGCAGCACCACAGGGCAGAGGGCTCACATCACAACTGGGGCTTACAGCTACAGCCCCCACAAAGAGAAGGACCTGGGAGTTCCTTTCAGTTTCATTACACTAAGATATTTCTGGTGTGGAAATCTTCTACTGCTTCCAAAGAAAACACTGTACATCTTCCTGTCCATCTAAATTTTACTAATTTCAAATTAGAATTCCCGTTTGGGTCCAAGTATAGTATTTTTGGCAGACCTGGCAATTCCCAACAAGCTCATCAGCTGAAAACAATTTATAGCAGTGAATGGGTGACACCCTTTCCATCACTATACTCCACCTACAGTATGGCCTCAGGAACACTACTCTCAAATAATTCAGCCAAGAAATACAAGTAGATTCCTGTTACCGTTTCTGACAAGTTTACCAATCAGTAAATAAGAAGGTTTCGGCATTTTCACCATTCACAATGTAACTCACCAAGGTCAAAATAATAAATCATTGAAGGGTCAAGAACTGATCTTTCTCAATAACACCTGTGATTTTGCCTTTTTTTTTTTCCCTTTTTTATTCTATTAAATAATTTTTCCTGATTGCTTAAGCACTTTTGATATAAAGTAATGAAAAAAGGCTTTACTGGTGCTTTCCTTTCTGCAAAGGTTAGAAAATCCACAGGAAGTACAGCACTGTTCTAGTTATTTCTATATATATAGAAATGTATTTATGAAGAACACTGATATGTGAAAATACACGAGAAGACCTTTTTCAATGCAGCTCTTTTGATATCATTTTTCCTACTGCCTTAAATACATTTAAATGGCTATGTTCTCTCCCCATGCCCAACTCAATTTCCTCTCTAGTTCCTATGCCATATTAATATACTACTTACGTCCATATGACCCTTTCTTTTGCATTTCTCTATATGCTTCTTTAGGAGGGCACAGAGCTGGTTATGGTTTCTCTCATCCTTCCTCATGTTTGAGTATGCCTCCAAATCCATCTCCTTAGCCCTTCCCTCAGTAGCCTTTGCTAATATTTTCCAATGCATGGTTACTACTGCAAGTAGCTGTTAAGACTGATGTCAAGGGCCATAATATTTTAAACATTCACACGTTTAGTTTTGTGACTCTCAGAACTTATTTCTGCTAGATAACTACTTACACATGTAAAGAAAGCAACTCCAAGAGTTCTTGGGATGGCTAAAGAACTCTAGATTATTGAGAACTGATTAAACAGACACAAAAACCCAAACACTGAATCAGGAGACGACCAAAGGCTTACTTCAAAATGCTACATCAAATAGGAAAACACTGCCCTCTAGTGCACCCGCTTTTAAACATACTTCAACTGCAAGTTACTAAAAAATACATGAGTTGCCTATTTAACACCTTGGAAAATATTACTGAATACCAGCACAGTAGTAGCATTTGGAAATCCAGCAGAGCATAGAGACTAAACACTTGCTACACAGTAAACGTTTATTTAGTCTTGAGATTATGGCAACCACATTCAAGTTTGTAGCATGAAGGTGTCACAAAACAGTCTCAAAAAGCTGAGGGCATGTGTAGAGTCATTGAACTAGCTGACCCCAATTACTTTTCAAGGTCTTCCTAGAAGTAGTTTAAAAGGCTTGAAGAACCTTGAGTACACAATTTGGAAATCAGTGATCATGAATTAAATACATTTCCTTCTGGAAAGTATATTAAAAATAATACAATGGAGTTATTCGAAAACATCCAGTTCTTTGCCTTTTTCACATAAAAACGTGGATTGCAGCTGGACACTTCTAAAACATTATTTACATAGCATCATGTGTTTTTCAACATCCTAAGCTACTCTTCTATTGCTCAATCACTTGTCATGGCAAGAACCATCCTGCAACCTCACGGACGTTTCAGTATCAGCTATAATGAGTAATGTTCTGAATGCCCAAGTGCTTGCCCATGTGCTTACTGCTTCATGTAACTCTCACAAGCTTTAGATAAATTTATTTCCCTTACCCAAAACCGTTAGTTTTCCCTACTATGTCTTATTATTATACTCACATTAATTCTGTTCTTGGCTACAAGAACAGAATTTGTTCTGTTTTTAAAACAGAACCACCAACCAATCCCCAAAACAGCTATACCACCCAAAAAAAAAAAAAAAATCTCAACACACAAAGCAAAATCCACATTACAACATACAACACCCATAATTACAATTTATATCGCCATGTGCTTGCTTTTAAGACCTAAAATAATTAACCATCAGAAAAAAAATTTCTCTTTTGGACATTATAAAGTTTAAGCTCCGCTTACATTATTTTCTCTATTAAATATACCTTAATCTCTGAAGTATTTTCAACATCATTTTATTCTGACTTCAGTGCATATTTTACGATATTAGTATTATGTATGCCCTCCAATCTAATTATATTAAGTAGACTACAGAAGGAAACAGGAAAAAGCTAACTACATATGAAATATTATAAAAGACAAAGCAAGCAGAAGTAAGTATGTGAATTTTAACATTCATGAAGTTCTGCGACTTTGGCAATTACAAAGCAATAAATCTTTTGAACACTACAGTATCATAAAATTTCAAGAAAGTACAGAATAATGGGATATCACTGTTCTCAGAATAAATTCATGTGGTATGTTTTAAAAGATGTTCAGTATCTCGCTTTATATAATTTTAGCTAGAAGTATGAGCATATTTAGCTTTCCTAAGAATAGAAGCTTAATATGTTACATGAGATATATATTTACTCCACTAATGAATCATTAATTTGGCTAATTTAGCCCATGGCAATTTGCACAGAGGCACATCTTCTAATAGGTAATGTAACTCGGTCCATTCAGATCTGCTTGCCCCTGACTCACAGATGACCTCAGAAAACTGCATCGATCATTCCCACCGTGTTCAATTTTTGAAAGGGAAACAATATTGAACAAATTTTGCAACCCCTGCAAGGTACTGAAATCCTATGTATTAGATCTAAGAACTAAAATTGTCGTGCACCTTTTTGAAACGTCGTACCAATTATACCTCAGTAAGTTGCCTTTAGTAAAAGAAACCATGCAATAAAAAAAATGCATGGTATCAAAGACAAAAATCACAGGGAAAGAATCCTGACATTTAGAATCAATACGGTATCTTGTGAAATTTTCCAATTCCCATGACTTGCTAGAACAGGTTATGAGGTATTATGAAACACTGTATTCCTTAACAGGGAAAAGGAATAATTAAAATTAGACTTACATGATAATGCCACAACTGGGAACAAAATACAAGGGCAAGTTCAGCTCTCAACCATAAGCTGTGACACGCTTAGACAAAATTATCTATCTTAGGTAATTTCTAAATCTAAATACTTAAAAACAAAGTAATTTAAGTAGGCCACAGCAACATTCTTCAGCTTTCCAATACTCAGAACACTCTGCTTGCATAATGGCAAAGGCTAAAACTCCTAAGTTCTTAAGACTTACATTACTAATTATGTTTAAAAAACACAGTGCAGATCACAAGCAGCCAAAAATTTTGATTTGTGCTCAGAAGCACACTTTATACAACATGAACTTTGTCTCTTTATGGGGCAATGAAACAGCAAAACATGCATCAAAACTGATTACATGTACCTATTTCTCAAAGCATTTCCTTCATCCTGAAAATTTAACTCCATATTTGGAAGGAAGTTTCACTAACAATTAAAGCTTCTACAAAGACTTCTACAGAACTAGCCTCACCATATCCTGTGGTATTACCAAACTCTATTCCCATATTAGAATTAAAACTATCAGTATTGAATGAATCCTTTATTATATGAAGAGAGAAGTTTTTCTGCTGCAGGAAAACTGATCTTAACTAAAAATTGTGTTTACAGCATATAGTTAACTTCTAACACAGAAATGTACACCTTTAGCACATATCTGCACATTTACACTTATCTTGTTAATGGTATCTTGACTTGCTTCTTCAGGCATTTTCAAATGCCTCTGACCAAATATAAAAGATTTTAAAGTTTCAAAACTGCAACTGGCATTACAGGCCTGAATTTACAACTGAAAAAAAAAAAAAATCAGTTCCTTGAAACAATGGAGTTCTACACTGAAATTGTATCTCCTGCACACACCATGGTAGCAGAGTACTAATTCACCTTAAAGGAGATTGTAAGAGAAAAATGACTCTCTCAAAGTCTGTGCAACTCTTTTCCAAACAAAAATTTCATTTACACCCCGAATTCACAGGGCAGAATAGTAAATCGTTACATTACAATTAAATTTACTGGAAAGGCACATCTGAGTACAGTTATGTAGTAACTTTCCTATATTTATCTGATTATAGCTCAGAATAACACAAAGGGAGACTTGCTTTTTTACTCACCCAAAAGGAAAACTTTAAACCCAGTTATGTCATCAGCTGAATAGCAAAAACAAATACCTAAAACACATTTGCATTTTTTTCTTTGTCTGAAATCATATAAAAAAGGGTATCTACTGAAGTGTGCAAAAAGGTTTAGATCTGGTTTAAATGTCAAGTAATGAAAGGTTGGGAATTAAGTAATTTAACTCTTTTTGTAACTACATACTCTTAAGTAGAGAAACTTGAGTTTTAGCTCAGATGCACTTTACTGGACTAGAAACATTGCAGGAGAAAGTAAGCACGCTTTGAAAATAATTCTTGAAGGCAGTCTGTAAAGAACACTTACCTTTTTAAAAACTTTCCCTGATGGTTGGATTTCATCTTCCTCTTTCAGGATCTCACGTGTTCCCAAGAGCTTTCTGTCCTTAAATTTAGTTTTAGCATATTTAAAAACTTTGTCAAGTGTATCACACCCAGGATATAAAACTGAAGCTAAGCAATGTAGACTGTTAACAGATCTGTACGCAGCCCCAGGCTTGTTATTCACAGGTTTAGCTTTAACCTGCTTGGCTTTTGCTATAGCCTGCCTTGACCCTGAAAATATGTACCACGGAATGTATGTTACAATGGTGTACACCAAAATTACAAAGTTAATAAACTGTAGAAGAATAGGGTTGATGTTATGCTTCAACTTCATTTTGTCTGCTTGAGAACGTTACGAGGAATAATTCAGAAACATCGACCAATTAGACAGGGATCCAAGAAGATCTGAAAAGAGAAGAAAGAATGTCAGCTGTCAGCAGGCAGCTTATATTCAAATGTATTCTTACAACCAGTATCTGAAGAGGTCTCTTCATGAAGAATTAGGCTGGCAGTTTCAACACAATGAAACAAGGCACTGACAGAAGATCTTTAAGGTCTCTTCCAACCCAAAGCTTCCTATGAGTATATGGTAACACATTTGAGAAGCTATCTGAGTGAAGTGTAAATTGCACTTACAGTTCATTCTGCTTTTATTTACAGAAGACTAATATTTATAACTGCTGGCTCACTCACCACTGCAGAAACTCATAGTCAGCCATTCTGACAAGTGTCCTTGTTTTCCATAAAAATTTTGATTATTTTGTTGATTTTTTAAAAATCTTTTAGATAGATGGCATAATTTCTTGACTCCACAGCAGAATACATTAGGAAGTTCAATCACTGCAGTGTTTGACAGGATAAATAATGCTTATTAAAAGAAAAAAAAAGTTGAATTGAATATCCTGACATCACAGGGATCTTGGAAAAAGTCATGTTCTCTTCATAGTGCTCTTGCTAGGGTTTTGGGAATATTTCCAAGCTATTTTCCAGTATTTACTAAATATTAGTTAACTTTTTGTCATGTATTTACATAATAAGCATGCCCACTGCATACTGGTACTTGGGCTAGAAGCGTAGGACAGATGAAAAGTCCCTAGGAATAAAAGAACCAGCAAGTTCTGTCACATACAGGCCTTCATAGAGGAAGGTTAGCATTTCCTTCTCTCATGCAGGTGCCCCAGTCTGTATGATCTTTGGAAATGTATTGCAACACACTTATTGGTTTGGGTTCTCATGGACAAAGTGGTAGCATTACTTGTGTTCTTACTGCCATATGAAGGTTGATTATTTACAGTCAAATGTCATAAAGACTGCTAGTGAAGAGATGCACATAGGTATTCTGATGTGGTTGGAAAGAATCTTTTATATTGTATAATCACACAACATTTTCAGAAAAATGCATGCCAATCACATGTCATTTCTATGTTTGTGGTTCTGTATTTATGTTGTGAAGTGTCCAAAGAAATTACAGTATGAGTAGGTATTACAGCCTCCTAAATGGGAATGGATGAGTTGTTCCTTATGCCATAGAACTGCAGACTCACAGAATGGATTGGAAAGCAACCTAAAGTTCATCTAGTTCCAATCCCCCTGCTATGGGCAGAGACAGCTTTCACTAGACCAAGATGCCCAAAGCCCCATCCAACCTGGCCTTGAACACTGCCAGGGATGGAGTATCCACAACTTCTCTGGGAAACCTGTTTCACTGTCTCACCAACCACCCTCAAAGACTTTCTTCCTAATATCTTATCTAAAATCTACCCTCTTCAGTTTAAAGCCATTAACCCTTGTCTTATCATTATAATATCACTATGATCCAATTGTATGAAAAGCAATACCATAAACCAAGCAACTAATAATGATGTGAGAGATGCATAACTTTGATAATTCTTTCTAAATTAAGTAAATTTTTATTCATAAGATACAATGCCAATACCATATTCTTTACTGATGTCTTATATCCAGTGACTCTTTGAAAACCTTAATGAAAAGAAATTTTAGTTGAAAAAGTAATGTTTAAATTATTTCAGATCCTTCAGTAGCAATGAAAAGAAACCTTGCTTTATCGATCTTAGATCTGTAGGTCCTTTTGGGAACTGATCAATGCAATATCCTTCATTGGCAGAATGGAATTCCATCTCTCCCTAAAGTATACAATTTTTTTAAACTCCAAAATGATTTTGCCACCAACTTCTTCTTTAACAAACTGCTGTAAAATCATCAATAACATTACATTGTTAGAGGCAGTTTGAAGGAACCAAGCAACATCAAAGTCTATTCTGTAAAGCACCAGAAACATGTATTCAAATAAAGCGTAAGAGCTCTACACAGTGAAGGCTTACTGGATCAAAACAGCAGAGGGGTAAAACGGATTTAAAACTTCAATAAAGAAGAGAAATGTCTGTATTTTAATTTTCACAAAGACAAAAAGCTATGACAAATTTAAAACAAACAAACATAAAAACAACAGAAAATAGTTAAATAGGCTAAAGGGCAAATTCAATAATCGTTTGAAGAGATTTATGTTCTTAGGCTGCCACTGAAAGATGCTTAATGGAAATAAGCATGTGCCAGGCAGTAAGTTACCGCAGTCAGAGAAATTATGCTGCTGTTGATAGCAGCATAGAACATGGTATTTTGAAGCTGAATCCAGAGTTCAAGCAACAAAATTTTACCCATTTTTCGGAAAGTTGTACTATAATTTTGTCTGGCCAGATTCAGGGATGGGGGAACTTTCTTCCTCCTTATAAAGCTGAAAAACTTCTCTGTGCCTACAAAGTAAAAACACAGCTTAACCAAACACTGTTACAAGCAAAAATCAAGGCAACTGATTTAATACATTTTGGAAAACTTTCTCCAAAGAAATTCCCTGTCTGACAAATAGTGGAGCCTGTTCAAAAGTACTTCCTCTGGGTTTCATAACTTTTGAGAGGCACTGAGCCCTTCTAGAACAGCAGCTTCTAATTTGATTTTGCAGCTATCCCAACAGAAGTTGCTCCTACCTCAGGAGAAAAGAGCAAGCTTACGCATCATTTCTAAAATAACCACACCAAGGTCTCATGTCAAGCTCTGTCTCTGGCTTACCTGAAGCCTTCCACAGAACCCCCAGATGTGGAAATGCTTGCTCTGAATTGCAGATCATAACTGTGCTATGTCCACCATTTCATAAAGGCTGCATCACAAGAAAGGGTCTAAGGAACACTCCAACATAACAGAGTAAGGGGAAATATTCTGGAATGTCACTCTGGCTTAGAAAAGTATGCATCTAGCTCTAAAACTCTACTCTGATGTGTATCTGTTACTGTGAAAAAATTGCTAATTATTTCACTTTCTGCTTCAGTAAATTGAGGCTATTTAAAGTCACCTATTTCACACTGTTCCTTTTAAAACTTAACACAAATATTTTTCCACTTAAACTGACTTTTTTATGATAAAAAAATATCATTTGCAAATGCAGTTTCTTGCCTTAAAGGCCCATTAAGCCTCCATTTTTCTTGCTTTAAAATCTTGTAACTAGTAGGTACCAAACTTTGGCAAGAGTATGCCTCTGCCAGTGTCTAACAATTTGGCAACTGATTTCAAACTGTGATATCTACAGACCATCTATGCTTGTAACTAACTGTAATTAACATTGTAATGACTACTGTAATCAGGGAAAGTACAACCCCTTTTTGAACAAGCAAGAAAAGCGTATCCTAGTATTTTCATTAGAAGGATGCACTCCAGTGTCTTTGTAGGTTGATGGTTCCAAGGAGAGCTGAACAAAGGAAGCTCCTTGGTAGCAATACAAAAGCAAAACTTCACCCTAACTTGACACTGGAATGCTGATAGTAAGACAATTATCTTTTTCTGCAAGCAAAAGCAACGCAGCTGAATATGACAGTTAGATTTGAAGGCTTTGGTGGCTGTTTTTAAGGGCTGTTTAAGTAAAGGGTCAGTTAATCTTCAAGAAAATCCCAGTTTTAAGGACATCATAAAACAAATTTGTTTTTATTAAGATAAAATGTTTGCACACGCATTTTTCTCTATAAATGTTATTTTGAACCTTTAGTGTATGGTATTTTAAAAGCTCAAAATGAAAGTAAATATTAATAAATCTGCAGAATTAATCAGAAAATTGAAAGTTTTAGGGAAATTTTCAAGGCTGCAGCAAGTTTGAAAGGGGTGCACTATTTGCTGTTTAAAATTCTGCTTTTTAAAATTATGCTTTTTAAAAAGCATCAAGCAAACAAACAAAAAAACCCCACAAAACTCTGAAAGACTTGGTGAAATACTATCATGGGAATTAAAATTTCACCAAAATATAATCTGTGGTCACGTCCTTAATTTTGGAAGTCTGCTTTTGACCATAAAAAGAAAGTAAACCCCATATTTTGCAGCAGGGAATGGCAAGCAGAGGACAACAGATCCCAACCCATTTTTTTTAAGTATTAGACTATGACACTGCGACAGTCATTGCAAATACTGAGGTTCCTACAGAACATGCATCCATTCTGGTTTCACATAATCCCTGAGGTTTGCAGAATTGGTGTTCAAATCCCAACTAGTGATGCATGAAAGGTTGACAGGTTAAGTCCTGGAGGCAAGAGCTGCTAATTTATGCAAGAATACAGCTTACAGAAAAACTGTGCAAGCAAATGTTTCTGCACACATAGAACAGCTGTTCGGTTTACAAGTAATTCTGTCTCATGAAGCAGTCAAATGGAACAGAGTAAGACCACAAGGTAAAATTCACTTTTTTCAACATCAAAGAGAAGCAGCAACCAGCACACTCATTCATAAAGTCTGGAGAAGTAAACCAGCAGTTTTCAGGACCCATTCCGCTTAATACATAATGAGGGATTTGGCCTGATACACTAATACTGTTATACCCTTTAGTTTTAGAAGAAAACTTTTGTTACATGAGAAAAAAAAAAAATCCTTAGAGGAATGTGTTTACTAATTGACCTTCTTAGAATAATCACTACAACAAAAGCATGAATTAACAACAAAAAGAAACCTTATGCAACTTCTCATTGTGGCAGGTACAGGTGCAACAGTCGATACCAGATGTTCAGTTTCCTCAACAGGCGCTGTGACAGACAACTGAGTGAAATCTGAAAGATAGAAAAATCCCCATTAAATGTTGCAATTATAAAACACATCCTCCATTCTTTCACTTGTCTTTTACAGTAAATAAATACAAAACTTTTATTCATCCAATACTTCACTCTATCATTTCAGAGTCTAGGCCCACTACATCTAAGTTAAAATAGGACCAACTGTAACACACAACACAGTTGTGGTTCATAGGTAGTTGGAAGAGCACTAGTTAAATTCAGCAGCTCATGCTTCTTGTTTCCATGACTAACTCCTACTGTCTTTAAGTGTAACTCTGGTTCTGCCATGTGGGGTGGAAAACACATACCTATCTTTGCGTATCTAGCTACACAAAGAATGCATTTCAGCCTAATAAATACTCCTGCAAACTTTATAAAAAGACTATATGAAATAGTAATCATTACTTTGATCGACTTTGCTCTACTATATACCAAGGTTTTATTTATAGTTCATTCCAGAAAGAAGTCTTAAAAACCTGTGCCAACAATTCATATTTCAAATATTTTGTACCCATTCCTTGCCTGCAAACATTATTATTCACAAAATTACTTAGCTCTTACACAGATGATCTTTTCCAGAAAAGACTCAGTGGACTATTTGCTGCTTGAGGTAAGCCCCATTTCTCCATTTCCATTTCACACATATTATGTAAACAAAACCTAACTCAAATGGGGGGGGAGGGGGAAAGGGGAATAAAATGTAAACCACGCAATTTATAGTTTCTGGAACACGTTAGATTTTTCTTATCAGCAAATCTTGCAAAAGGAAACTGATTTGTTAACATTCATAGAAAGGATATAAAGGTGTGAAATATGTGATTCGTGTCAATGTGAAGTAACAAGATAGAACCCTCTTAAACCATGGAATTTTTGACAGAACATGAACATAGTTTTTGCTTTTTATCTGTATCAATTCTGTTACTGCTTTCACTATTGGTATTGTGTATAGAAACGTTTGTGAAGAAAACAAAATTAAGCATTAAGAACAAACAGGGAAATACTTCAGGAAACTTTAAATAAAAGTCAAATAATTCAGTTGCAAAAGGATTTGCAACTGGACAAGTAAAAGGTGGGATTGAAGAATGGAGTTGATTGAACTATGGAATTGTAAATTAAGGAGTCTCTGGAATGTCAAGCTTGGAGAAGGTGTGAATCACTGGGATGGGCTTTGCCAGAACCACCTGGTGGCTATAAAGAAGACACAGGAATGGGGTGCGTGTGTGTGTCGGTAGAGCAGAGGCTCCCCATGCACACAGCGCTGTTTGCTTGCCTTTATTTGCTTAATAAATTTGTTATTTTATTTAAGATCCTGTTTGGATAAAATCACTTATTTCAACGATTATTTATAAGGTTAGGCTTTATTGAACAAAATAAAAGTATCCTCATGTATTGCCTCATACTTTCATTATAAAAAACTAACAATCTGAGTACTCAAGCCAATATAACAAAGCCCATAACACAGAAAGTTAACTGTATCTGAAATTAGCCTCTACCAGCTACTTTTTAAGTCCAGATGTAAACATTAAATGAACACTAACAAAAACATTAACACAGAGGAAACAGATTTTTTTATACACCTGGAATTCACTATTAGAGCTTTCAGTGAAAACATTCAGCAAGCAAGCTTTTCTTTAACAAGAAATATTAAATTACTATTATTCCTTTATAAATACTCACGTACTTATCTATATAAAAATAGAAAAGAAAACCAAATGTGCACAGATGCAACAGCCCATGCTTCGCAAGGAAGGTCCGTGCCTACGAAGTGGAGCCTGAGGTAATGAATAGCACTGAGGACAGAGTCCTAAATGTATACCCATCTAAGTGGAAGATCTGCTTTGCAATATAGGTTTAAGACATAGTTACATTTAAAAAGAGATGCTCCTCACACATATCCTGAAACAGAGGACAGAAATCCCAACAAGCCCTAGGGAATGGTGGAAATGGATGCCTTGGGTCCCTATGGAAGAGTTAGTGCCCAGCACATTTTCCCAAATTTGAAGTGACAGCAAAGCAAGCACAAGAACCCACCTCAGGTTCCCAGCTCAGACACATCACCCGTAGCTTTCTGCAGCAAGCCTCTTCTCCTTACCACCTCCTGAACCCCAGAGAGCTGCTGCCCTGGGACCAACTGCTCACATGCCACTCCCCAGGGTCCAGCTCTCTCCAAGCCGTGCTGGTGGTTCTCTCCCTCCCACGCCCAGGGTTCCCATGCAAGTGCAAATGCTTGCTTGTTTTTCAGCCTCCTTACCCTGCTGCCTGGGTCTCAGCATCGCTTCTAGAGCAAGGGAGACAGGGAGAACTTCCACATGCCTCTCATCAAGCATCACAAAACCCATCACCAGGCAGACCTGAAAACCTGTTCCAAAATGAATAAGTTAGAAACTGACCTGTAGCCCTGTCCAAAAGGACATCTGCTTGCAAGAGGGAGGAAAAAAAATATGCTTGGTGCATCAATCCTTTGGTTACCACTACCCACTGGAAACAAACCTAGCAGCAGTAGCTTTCTCAACAGCTCCATGTGACCATGCTGGGCATGTTACAGTTATTAAACAGCCTCTGCTAAAGAAAGATCTAGGAGAACAGGACTGCATGGCTGTCAGAGTCTAACCTACACTAACCCAGAGGTAGTCACAAAACTTCTTCAAGCAAGCAGACACAACTGAAATTAATCCCCATATCACCCGCAGTCCTTGATTTCTCACTCCAAGTCCTGAACACAAGATAATGTGTCCCTCCCTGGACACTGCTCTCCTCACATATTGTGAACGGCTATTAGCTTGCAGAGAAAGAGGTATAGTGGGATACCAAAAATACTACTGATTATTCTCTCAAAAGGACACAGATTTTCTGGATGTGGGGAGAATAACTACTCTCTGCAAGTACACCTAGAGTAATTCTGAGATACCTTTTTCAGATTACACTATAGCCTCCCGCTGTGACCACCTATGGCAGAACCCTGAGTGAACACTCAGGCTCTTTAAATGCTTTTGTCATCCCAAATGCAGACTTGGTACCCAATGTGCAGTGCCAATTCACACACCAAGTCAAGGTATTCCTACTCTTTTATTGTAGTCTGCACAAAGTTGGGAGCTTAGTGGTAACCTACAAATACCTAGCTCTCCAGCTGTCAAAATTTACACTATTTATACATTTTAGAAAGCAAAAACATTAGCCTTCATTGATTACAAGTCACACAAACTCTGAGTTATTTGGTAATCAGTTTCCAATTTGTTAACTCTCACTTATCTTATTTAGTCTGCGTGCTCAATCTCTACTTCTCTTTGGGTCAGAGGGTTTCTTGAGTTGGTGATCAATGAGTTGGTGCTCACCATGTCCCCCCATTAGTGCTTAGTTTTGCTGGAGGTCAGCTTATCCATCCTGTAGCAGTACTTCCCTTCTTGGAGCGCTTCTGTCAAACAACAGTTCACTAGTGCTTGACAGAGCGCTTATCAGAGCACACAAAAAAGGTTATTACCTGAATTATTAATAAATCATCTGTTCTTAAGAGAAGCTACTATGCATTTAATTTTTATTAAGCTTTCGATATCACTTCCAGTTACTCTGATGGAGGTCACAAACGCACACAGGCAGACTGCTGGAGCCACCTCAGCAAATCCACTCCTGCTCACAGAATTTGTCCCCCACAAGGCTTCAGCATAAGCAGATCCAAACTGAACTTCAGTCCTGATGGCAAGTAAGGCACTTCTGTCCACAAGTGTGTTTCTGAAAACATACATGAAGGCATGCACAGACCACCAGGAAAGACACCATCACCTGGACCAAACCAATTTCCAAGGCAAGTGTTGAACAGACCACTGGGGCAGCCATTGAATGAAGTGCACAGCCTGGGGGTATGGTTTCAGTACGGCTCAAGCAGATTTAACACTTGGCTGCTAATAAAAACAAACTGTTCATTTCTAATCCAGCTCTTTCCCTCCACTGTACCAACACAAATGCCTGTGTGGCTAGGAATGAGTCAGATTAGCTTGCTGATCCAGTTTAAACCCGCTCCTTCTCAGGACAGAAGGGTGGATTTTCCTTTGTATCAACTTTGGCATTTACTTGAGCCCCGGGGGAATCACTGCAGACACCTAAATCGACAGAAAATTAGCATTACAAAATAAGCTATTTTTCTGCTATCTCAAACCTGGATAACCATGAATAGACAGGAGTTAATGCCACGGACAAGAGAAAATACACAGTTGAAGGAGGAACGGGAAAGAGCCTGGCAGTCATGCTGTAAATCAAACCTCCACTTGGCTGCAGGACAACCAAGATCAGCACAGACCAACATACAAAACACCTTGTGACTTCGTCATCACCCATACACTGGGATCAGAAGAGCTGTGATCTGGAGGATTAACCTTCTGTTCACTACTTACTTTTTTTTCTTTTTTGGGTGGTTTCAAGTGCTACTGCCTAAATACTTTTGAACTTTGGATGCAGGCTATTAAATATTCCTATAAATACAAAGGGGTTTAATTTATGATCTTTACATTTCAACACTATGTTTGTAAAATGATACTCCCATTTCCTTAGGAGGCGGCCAGAAAGCCCGCTATTACAACAAACACATTATTAGGTACTTGTTAGACACCAAGATACTATAACAGTAGGAACTGCATGAACCAAAGTAGTCCTTTACCTTAGGGAAAGGACTTCCTACTATATTAATTAAAAGTATTTCCTTTGTCTCAAGATTTATTACCTAGAAAAGGTAGCAAAACATCAACATTTTCTTTTCTTCTTAGTAGGCCCCTTTACACTAAGAGAGGGGAAAAAAAGTCACACCTAGTGGTGGCAGAAAACAGGGAGACAAATGTGTGAGCTCGGAACTGAATTACAGAGAAGCTGTTGACATTTCTTGAGGGCAAATATCTATGCTTTCTCTTAAATGGATCCTTGGTGCATTCAGTTACAAAGGTAAAGGTCAAGTGATTTGCCATTAACCTTGTCTATATTGTTCCATGCCCCACCTATATGAAATATCACTGCATGTTGCAGGAGAGTAGGAGGCTTTCATTTGCAAACCTGTTCTCTACTTTTTCTATGGAAACACAGTGATATTTGTGATGACCTGAAAACTAAAGTGACAATCACAAAAGTAGACAGCTTTCTTTATCACAACCAACGAAACAAAAAAAACAATCAGCCAGACAAACAAAAAACCCCAAACTCAGAACTATGGGACTTTCAATCCACAGTCTGAATGAATGGGCTACAAACTGAAATTTAAACCTTTGCTACAGATGAAAAGTAAAACTAAATCAAAATAGGTTCTGCACTAATTCAGGAGAAATACTTCAATAGCCATTCCTAAAGCTATCTTACCTACGACACAAATATCCTTCCAAGATAATAAAATCAGCTGAAAACTCAGACCCCATTGCAATTCTGAACTCTAGAAAGTTTCCTATTCTCAAAATACCTTAAAACCTACGTGAGGAAAATAAGTTGTTGGTTGTCTTTTTTAATTTGTACAAGACAGATTAATGGACTGATTAACACATCTTCAATTAATGAGAGTAATAAAACACAGCTCTTAGGTTACAACTGTTGACAGCAAACCTGAAAGCACTTTCCAAGAAGTTTACATCACCGTTATTACCAACACAGAGAAGGAAACATTGTGACAAAAAAATAATTATTCGAAGTAATTTAACAACGCAATGGCTATGCCAGGAACACCATCCAGCGCTGCTACATCTTTTGTCTTATTTTCTTCCCACTACATAATAGCGCTTCATGGCAAACAAATATCTGATAAATCTAAGTGCCTGAAACTAAGACATTGCTTCCATTCCTTTTTATAAGGAGTTACTAGAGCATTTAGGAGATGTATTTAATGCCAAACTAAATTAAGTGTTTTCATATTTATATCAGAGAAAGAACGAAATTAATGGATAAAGTACCTTACTACTGGAGAAGGCCTCAGATTAATTTTGATATCTGTAAATTAACTGTCAAAGAGACACAAACCCACCAACTTTCCAAGAATATTGCTAGACCTTTAAACCACAAATACAAATTAAACATGAGAAAGCACATGAAGAACACCACCAATACCACTGCACACACAGTATGAAAAAAAGCCTGCATAAAAAGAAACCACATGCTTCATCATTACCCTCAACCTCTGGCTACTGGAGAAGTGGGTAACAGCCAGTTATGGCTGCCAGTTTATCACTCTCCAAAGTCCTACAATAATTTTTCCAATTGTTTAGGACAATCCTCACAACTACTTCCACTGGGAGGCAGACTCTGCTTTCAATTTGAATGGAAGGGAACCAGAACAGTTTCATGTATCATTTTCTGCTACAAAACACAGCCTTAGTAATACAGTTCTCTAATTTCCGGGAAATTTGAAATGCTAAGCAGTGAACAGGTCTGGTTTTTTTCTTAGTAATCAAACCAGAAATAGATGTTCTGTTGTCATGGCTGTGTGCTGCATTCTAGTCATGTATTTGTCAGACGAGGCCAAAGTAACATTAACAGCCATCAGAGATTTTTAGCAGTGAAGTTCTTCTGTTGTGTTTTTTTTTTTTTCCTCTAGCAGAAGCTAGATACAAAAATGTGCTCATTTACTTTTAGATGAATTAGGGTTCTTGCAGTATGACAGAGAAATTATCATTACCCATTCTCATGTACTCTTTTTTTTTTTTAAATACCAGGTGGTCAGCTTCAAAATCTGGTAAACCCATGTATTTGTATTGCCTCTGCCTTGCTTCTGTAACATTTCTTCTTTTTATGATGGGCTTTAATTAGGAATAAACTTAAGCCAGAACCTCTTTAAGAAAAAGCAGATGAATCAACTCAGACGACAAAGCAAATCTAAGAGAACAGCAGTAAAGGATTTATTCCAAGTCTTTAGAGAAGCTCCTCACAAGAAAAACATCATCTGGATGAACCACACCTTCCAGAGAAACTTCACAATATATCTCAAAGGAACAAGGCCATCCACAGCATGATCAAAGCTATCAAAGTGATAAAGAAGGATGTCTCAATTTAAAAGGCTGAGCTGTTGACCTTTTCAACATACATTCTCTTTTGAAAGATAAATGCATATTCAAGTTCTAACTGCTTGGATTTAGTGTGGTTTTGTGGTTTATTTTGCGGGTTCTGTTTTGTGGGGTTTTTTTTTTG
>NDXB01002325.1:24209-82368 GCA_002631895.1 Agapornis roseicollis | reverse complement strand
GTTTTTTTGGTTTTTTTTGGGGGTTTTGTTTTTTGGGGTTTTTTTTTTGGGGGGGGGGGTTGTGGGGTTTTTTTATTAGGTGCTTTTTTTGTTGGATTTTTTTTTTCAGAGGAAGGGAGAGATAGGGGGTGAGGGAGGGCTGGCTTTTTTCAGTGGTTGGGAGGGGGTGGTTTGGTTTTTGTTGTTTTTTTTAACAGGGTGTCCAGTCATCTATGGTGATTCATAAAAAAGAAATTAATGAATAAATTCCTACCAGAAAATCATTTTTCTCCCCCCTCACTTTCCACTTGGTGACTACACCTCCAGAACACGAGCAATCCCTCTGCTCTAGCTGGCAACTGAATTCATAAGTCCTTCAGAGAGGACCACTACACCTTGTCAGGGAAAGACTACTTACTGCTCCCAAGCCCACATGCTTGCATCAGACAGCATTTAGTAACATTCACTCCCAATATAATGAAATCCCCCCCAAGCAATGCAGCATAAAAGCAACAGGACCACAATTTATAAGAATCACAGCCCCTGGAAATGTTTCCTCAAGCCAACACCTGCAGAAGACCCAATGGCTGTTTCATACCTCACGAAGCAAACCACTCCACAAGGACTAAGCAAGGCATATGAAAGCAGTAGTGCACTCCAGCAACTCTAGACATGCAGAAAATTTCTGGAGCTTTTCTTGAACACAAATAGAAAGGGAGAAATTAAATTAGCTCAAAGTTTTGTGATTATGCAATATTCAAGTACACAATACGTAACCAGACCTCTGCCACAAGTTATCAGTTTCTGTTTCTTAGACTTGCTTACATCAGTATCTGTGAACTCCCACCTCCTAAACACACACACCTTTACAGATGACTACCCTTGACTCCTGAGCTGTTTTAAGACTAGTTACATTTGAACGTATACCCAAATTGTAGTGCAACACACAGAAACAGCCTTTCTCCTAGAATTCTTTCAGAAAATAACACTAAAAAATTACCTGGCTTATTCAACTCCAGAATTCAAAAAGGATCAAACTACACTTAACTGATTTCTAACATACTAGGAATGCTGCATGCAGTCAATCAGTAAAAACAGGACTGAAATGTTTCTTATGGATGTAAGCATGGCACTATAAACGCCAAGTTACCAAAAGGAATGTCACCTGCAAGCCACTTAGGAACTTTACCACAGATGCACAACTCTGCTCTCTGCAACATCAAAGCTGGCCAAAACAGCCCCTGAACTAAGCACTTCACAAATTCCAGGGAAGGCTACCACAGAAGCAGGTTTCAGCCATTACTGCTTCAAACTCATTTATGGGCAGACATTATTCTCAGCATTCAAAAAGTGAGGGATGACCCACAGGGTGTCACACAAAAGCTTAAGTTACAGAAAGACTAGCAGGCTGGTTTACTGCAGACCACTTTATTAGGATAAGAATAATTAGGATTTTTAGGATTAGGATAGTGGAAAATACAATATTTCAAAAGAAAAATTAGCAAAGAAAGAAGGAAATACTTCGAATTCATTGTTTTCCTAAAGAGCCATGTTACCTACATTTTATATCTACTTTGCTTGGGGAAATTACACTTTTGTTCAAAATTCAGCACTGGAATCTATTTAAGTATAGCATAAAGATGCTCACCCTGCTCATTTGAGTTGTCTTATTTTCTAGCCTCAGAAGTAAGAGTATCATGACAACCTCACCTCCTCCCATCAGTTATGAATATGCCCAACAATTCTGTAACACAAAACAAATGCAAAACAAAGACTCACTCAACTAGAGGCCATTATAACCTATGTGAAGAATTAAAGAAGCATGGTCCTAAGCCTCCAAGTCTTTATGTGTCACCCTTAAAAAGAAAACATACAAACACAGATGCTGAAAATTTTAGGCTGTTTTGGGTTGAAAGTTTCATCTAGTTCCAACTCTAAAAAAAGGAGGGCAATATCCAGTACCCACAGGTGAGGACTGGAGGGGCATGAAGGTGAGGAGGTAACTAACTCCTCATAGTATATCATTCAAGTCAGTAGTTCAGAAACAGCATGCAAATGCTGTGCAGGTAGATGCAGGTTTTGGCAGAAGGAAACCCTGGTTTTCTACTCAGGGAAAACAAACACACCCTTAGCCTGTGATTATGTAAACAGGATCAAACCACTGACATACCAAGCTGAGCAGATTCCTCACCATTAACTTTTAAAAACAAGAACAGTGACCTTTTTTTACAAAAGGAAGGTATCAATCACATTTTCAGCAGTTCTGTGAATATTCTTAGGTAAAATTGTCTTGCCTGTGTTACACAGATGGACAAATTAGATTAACACAAATTGACAAATTGGAAGTCCAGAATAAACTATCAAATATTTCTATAGAAGAATATAAACAATGTATTTAATCTGTTTCACAATGAGAGGCACTAGCATTTCAAAACCCAAAGAATTACATCTTGCATTTAAAAAAAGAATCCCAAAATGAATTATGCGAGATTAAACTAATGGTATTATATATATATATTTAAAGCATATATAAATATATAAAAAATTTCAGCCACTGTACTTGGACTCCATTTTCTTAGGTGTATAAACATCTACAGATGCATACACATTTACAGATGCACAGAGAAAGTCAGGACAGCAGATCTTTGCATTCTTTCACACCCTGGATCTGACCACAACTGTGAATGTGAATACATAACACAGGATGTGGCCAGATTTTTATTTTTTGTTTGTTTTTGGGTTTTGTTATATAAAACTTTATTGGTGAATGACAGATTTTGGAAAACAAAAGCTGCCAGAAGTTTCTTTATGAATGTTCATTTTCGTTAGTGATCCTGATCAAAAACCCCCACACCACTTAATCCCTACACCCACTTAACAGCCCTGACCTTGTGGCTAGGATGCGCACACGCACTAGCTACTCTTGACTGGGGGTTTGGAGTGGGTTTGTACCTTGTTCTTCCAAGTATTGGATATTATCAGATTAGTGCAGATTGTAAGGGAACTAGATAAAACTCTCCATAAGGATCTTCCCTGCTGCCCCGCGAGGCAGGACAACAGGGACACAGGAAGTAAAATCTACACAGTTACCAGCACTGCAGAACTGGAAAATACTTCCTATGCACCTCAAAGGTGTCCATTAGGAAAATCATTTCTCTACTCACACCTTCCCTAGAACAATACAGTGCAGCAATACGTCATCAGAACAACTAAACTGCAACTATAAATGACGGACAGGCCCTGGTGACAGTACTTGCCCAGTAGTTTGCAGACCTAATGCAGCAGAACAGACTGAACCCACATTTTGCCACATAGGCAATCAAGCTCCCTGCCCAGGCATTAATGGGACCACTGTCACCCTTCTATGCCTGTTGCCTTACCTCTCTTCTATAGCATCTGCCACGCATATAAATCCTTACAAAATCTACATACAAAAAAATGTAGATGCATCTCCCTACACTTAAAACCTCCTGCAAAGCTGTCACCTCCAGCCTCTTCTGTTCCCTTCTGCCTTTCTCCATACATGCATACTACAGACACACAGACTACAGATGCTGTCTTTACCAAAACGAAATTACACATACACCTAACTTCAACAAGTTAACCATAGATGTTTTACTCTCCACATTCTTCACAGGTTTTCACAGAATCAGCCCATAAACGTTGATTTTAATAATCATCTGGTGAAGCAAGCACAGAGCAGGCTCCACTGATTCACAGACTATGATACAGTCTTAAAGCTTTGGTTGTCAGAAATCATGCTGTTATATCCAACCCAACACACCCGACACCATCATGCACACTGATGTATGATACTGCAGTAACTGCTCTCAAGTATTTGTCAAGAAGCAAAGAACCCATGCAAAACCTTCCTGTGTATCGTCAAGGTGGCTCACAGGTTTCCATAGGTAGCCTGAACAAAATGAGATTCATTCCACACCAGCAGAAAAACTGGTTTTATATAGTTTTCAGGTAACAGTACCCCTATGAGTTTATCACAGGAGGACAGTATGTTCTACATGGACAGTAATGTAACACAGCACATAGATGGGGAAGTGGATTTGGCAGTACAGTACTACTGCTATTCTGCTGCTTAATCTCAGCAAGTTACTTTTAATCTTTATGATCTATTTTCCCCTTCCAGGTCTCATACTGGTTTCATCTAAGATACAAGCAGGGTAAGGATGATATTTACACAGTAACTAAAAAAACCAAAGCACTAGGTTTCCAATTTTTAAGTGAAATAGGAAAAGGCTTGCAGTTTCTTTCTTAATGCTGTTTTCCACTATCAACAGTGAAAATCTTTAAGTCAATAATTTTCAGTAATCCTGTTTTCCCTGCTTTTCAGGAAACTTACAAAACTGAGAAGCCAGCCTGTCCCATTTCAGGTGCTGTAATTAACTAGCACATCTTTGTAATTAACAAGACTCATACACACTGAGGGAAACACTACTTCCCAATGCACACATGTTGACAAATTGCCACCTCCTTCTCCTCTGGATTACAGGCACTAAGTCAGCAACTTGATTTACTGTGAGCTGCAGGCTCACCTAAGGAATGACAGGACACATGTGTGATTACTTTCTTCTCACGAATCAGTAAAGACTGTTGCTAGCATTGAAACAGGCTGATTCTAAAAACATTCTGAATTTTGAACAACTTTTCTCCAGTTGATTTAGAAGGTTATAGATCATAATATTTGAGCTTCCTTCATAGAAATGCACTTTTCATCTACCTTCCTCCCCTCTCCAACAGTCCTGAATTTAGTAACAGACATTCAAGGAGGTGAGATTAGGACATGGCTTTGTCCAGGTGACTTCCTTCGACAATAATCATTAGATTCCAATCTGTACCACAAATCAGAGTACTTAAACCTTTGACAGCCCTTCAGGCCTTACTACATGGCAAGCCCTGAAGCAGATGAGGATCTCAGGATGAAGAGCAGTTCAACTAACTTTACTAAATAAATAAATAAAGTCCTGCCATTTGAGAGCTGCTTAAAATTGGCTTGGGTGCTCACTATATTCCAGACCACATGCAGTCCCAAATAAGCTGGTTCGAAAACCTCCACTGCAACTGCTCTGTGGGCAGAAACTCATTAAAGCCATGGGATAACTCAAGAGGGAAAGGACCTCAGGAGGCCTCTGGTTTCCCCTCCAGCTCAAAGCAGGGCCACCCATAAGATCACTCCTACTTTCTCAGGGCTTTATCCAGTTGAATTTTGAAACCTGCCATGGAAGTAGACTGAACCACCTCTCTGGCTTGTTAAGTTCCATTGTTTCACTGATCCCATATTGAAAAACACCTTATAGAACATAGACCTTTCTGACTTCAGTTCACCTGCTACCTCCTATGCTCCCACCACATACTACTGTGAAGAGCCTGGCTTCAGTCTCTTGAAAAACTCTCCATAGGTGCTGGAAGGGCTCCCCAAGCCTCCTCTTTTCCAGGCTCAACAACAGGCATGGTTCCTCCATCTCCCCTCAGAATGCAAAAAAGCTCACAACTCAAGATAACTTTGGTAGCTCACCACCGATCTCACCCTTCCCTTGTCCTGGGGAGCAGTACAACTGGATGCTGTATTCTGGATGTGGTCTAACAAATGCCAAGTAGAAGGGGATAATCAGTTGACCTACTGGCTGTGCTCCTGTTAATACAGGGCACATGGCTGCCCCATGCTCAGCTTGCTGACCACCATCACCCCCAGGGTCTTCTCAGCAGGGCTGCCCCCCAGCCAAGCTGGCTCCAGGCTGTGCTACTTGCAAGGAGTTACTCCTGCCAAGAAACAAAGCCAGGAAGCCCCCACCCTTTAATAGCTGTTCAAATGGCAAATTTGCTCAGTAGTCAGCAGCAGATGAAATGGACAGAAATTGAAGCCAAGTCTTCTTAGTGTTAATACACCTTACTTAGTACTACTAAGTCGCATCTTAAGGCCATATTCAGATGGCCTAAATTCCACATAAATCCTTCTGCCTCCTATTTCTTATTAGCTGGCTTTCAGGCAGCTCCCCATTCAGCATCTTACATAAATTCTCTGAATTGCTCTCCAAAACCACCTAGATTTCTCCATTGACTGAGAAAAGGGGCTTGACTGGAATTCAGGCCACCTGACCTTAGTCTTTAAGGTCTGGTAACATTGCAGCATCAGCCTTTATTACTCCTTTGGTTTTATCACCATGGCAGCAAGTAGCAAGTCATTGGTCAGGGCAGATCTTAGTTACTCTTCCACTGAAACATATATTTGGAAGGAAGATGCAGACCTCTAAACAATTCAGGATTCAACTCTTCCTGCTACCTTATGGAAATTTACTTCATAGCTGGATCTCCTTGAACAAGAATGCTTTCTCCATAGTTTTCTCACATTTTGTCCTGAGCATATATGATGCTTTGTTCCAGATGTCTTAACAACTAACTGGTAAAAAAATTTTGTCTTTAGCATGATTGTGGCTCAAACCATCCACACAAAAGAGGAATAAAAGCCCTACATCAGCACTGTACATGGGCGCTGGTCATCAACGGTTTAAATGCTCACCAGTTCAGGGAGAGCACATCATAAAGTCAAGCATAAAGAAATTTCCTCTAGTTTTTCAGAGACTATCAGTTTTCCAGAAAATACCATTATACCATTCTGATTTTCTTAGGCTTCAGGCTGAATCAGAAATTATTTCTCACAGGCATTATGGTTTTATAACCATGTCACAAACTGAAAAAAGTCACAAGTATAAGCATACTCATCTCAACATGCTCTACTCGGTGGTCTTACACAATCACGATCCTCTAAGCAAGACATGGAATAGAGAAGATAGGAACTACCTATCAGCACTTCTGAAAACAGGAACCAGATTCAACACACCACAGTCGTGACACCTCTTTTCAGGATATTAATAGTCCCACAGTACTCCAGATGCACAGGTATGGACACACTAGCCTTTTTCACAGCTGTACATTAGATCTCTCTCGAAGTATCACAGGGTATCAACAGACACACAACTGTGAAATTATACTGAGGCTGAGGTTTGTTACCATCACAATCGTGTTGCCTGGAATAGGACGCTTGGAGATAGCTCAACTTTCAGATTCAAGTAACAGTTTGCTGAGAATCAAACAGGCTATTTTAGAATAAATTCAGTAGGTTTGTTTCTCTCCAAGGAATTCTGTTTCCATTAGTAAGAAGCTTTCCTGTCCAGCAAAAAGGGACTGGATTCATACCACACGCTGAGTTTGTTGTCAGAAGTTTTGACCACATAGATCAATAGATCCACCAGATTCAGCCAGGTTTGTCAACCAACCATCAAAATCTGAACATACAAATCATGAAATCTGGACCTACCTCCTGTTTCTAGGCACTAACAATAACAAAAATGCTGAACAACTACAAAGAACAGTCACAGTGTTTAGCTTCAACCATTCCTAAAGCATAAATGCACAGGACAAAAAGGAATCACCAGCATTAACAATGTCTTTCCCTAACTTTCAAAGCACACAGGGCAGGCAAGCACAATGAGATGTGCTCACTCTTCAAATGGTGCAGACAGTTAAGAGTATAAAGTCTTATGAGAGAACCCAGCTGCTTATCTTCCTCTTTGGACATAATTAAGACCTGAAAACGTATCAGCCATTTCTGACTTTTACTTTTTACCCCCAAAGGGAAGAGGGAAAAAAAAAAAACAAAAGAAACCGATAAAGTCATATGCCACAATGAATTTTTGCACAGTGAGATGCTAAGTCCACTCTGGAGAAAGCCTATTTCTACAGCAGAACATAACAATTACAATTCCATTAAGTCTTATTTTGTTTCATTTTGTGCTGTCTCTTTATGTGATACTTCAACAATATAATAAAAAAAAATTTCATGCCAACTCAAATATTACTTAAGACTTCTAGAATATCCTAAAATATTTTGAAAAAGGTGAGTGCCCTTACCCTTAAAAGCCATGTTCTAGAATTTAGTACTTCTAAACAAAATGCAGCAGTTTTCATTTTTTAAATTTATATATTACTTGTGCATAATTATTACCTGTTTTATACGGGTTATTTCTTCAACAGGTTAATAAAAATATCATAGCAGTACTTATAAACTACCTTACGAGTATTTTTATTAAAAAAAAAAGTTTTATTTTTCTGAAGATTACTGTTTATTTGCCAAAGATTTTGTATGGGCCCCACGAACTGAGACGCATGCTGTTTACGGAACTATCTGAAACAATCTTTCAATGCTTGCTGTCCTCCCATGCACTTCGGATGAAGAATGTCCCTCCGCTCTCCTTCCCGAGCGCGCCCACTAAGGGAACGCACGACGACACTAAACCCAGAACCAAACCCCTGGAAATCGTAATGAAAAAGTAACACACGACAGGGAACCCCGACCGCACCTCCTTCAGCTCCGCCAGTTTCAAGTTACACGCACTCACACACCACAGGCTACGTGCAAACGCACTTTCGGAACCAACCCCCAAGATCTGGGAGGCTCTAATGCGGCGGCGGCGGCACAGTGTGTCCCCTCAACTGCGGATACCTGCCGGGCCGCCCGCCCTCTCCCCCAGCCCCGGCCGCCTCCGTGACTCACGCCGAGCTTTCTCCACCTCCTCGGACGCAAAAGCCGAAACACAAAGGAGCGCAGAACAAAACGCCCGGTACCGCCGACTACCGCACTCATTAGCTCCTGCGAAAGCGGCAATGGCCTCGCTGAGGCGGGAGGCCGCCCGGACACCCACCCCATGGGGATCCCGGAGGCGCGCAGCCAGCCCGCCCCTCACCGGACGCCAGACCGAGGGCAGCTGCCGCCGCGCCCCTCACACCGGGCCGCCTCAGTACCACGGTGGCCCTGGAGGCCCGGCGCGGTGCCGCCACAACGGGGTTGGGCGCGCTCCCAGGGCCCGAAAGCCCCGCACTCACCCGTGCCCGGACCCGAGGCCGCCACGCTGCGGGCCGAATGCACGCCCCCAGCCGCGCCACTCCGCGCCACCCCAGCGTCTGTAGTGAACCGCGGCTGGGCTGCCCGCCGCCACGCGCCCTCGCTCCGTATGCAGCACGGAGCCTCCTCATTGGTCGGAGCGGGGTGGCGCGCGGGGCCGGGCTCACGAGGAACAGTGGGGGAGTGCCAGCGCTCACCGGGGTTACTACAGGTCACTCACGGAGGTGGGGGGGCCAAGGCGTGGGACCAACTGTTGGGGAGGGGCGTGGCTGGACAAGCCCCGCCCCCTACGCCGTGCCACGCCGCTCATGCGCGCCAGTAGCTGTTGGGGCTGGGTACGGCTAGTCTTGGGGTCTCAGCAGTCATACGTTACCCTGCTTCCACCCACCTGCACCCTGGTGTCTTGTGTTTTATCTCTATTAAAACGCCTGTTAATTACCTCTACTCCGCTGTTAATTTCATTACTTTGTGAGGAGGCTCTGCAGCAATACATGTGTCACAGTGTAAGATAGAATAATAGAATCACAGAACATCTCAAGGCGGAAAAGACCCATAAGGATCATCGAGTCCAACACCCTGCTCTTCACAGGACTATCTAACACTAAACTATGTGACTAAGAACATTGTCCAGATGCTCACTGAGCTCTTGACAGGCTTAGTGCCATGATGGCCAAGGACCACAGGCTCCATGAGGAGCCCAATTCAGCAATACACCACCCTCTGTGTGAAGAACGTTTTCCTAGTGTCCAGTCTGAACATCCCCTGATACAGCTTAAATCCATTTCCTTGCATCCTATCACCAGTTATGAGAGAGAGAACAGTACCTTCCCCTCTGCTGACACCCTTGAGGTAGATCTCAAGGCAGATCTCTTGCTGTTCTCTAGGCACACTCTAAGAGTTTGATGTCCTTGTTGTATCGAGGTGCCCAAAACTGCACCCAGTGCAGTGTAGAGTGGGACAATGAACTCCCTTGACCAGCTAACAATGCTGTGTTTGATGCACCCCAGGACATGGTTGGCTGTTTTGGCTGCCAGGGCACACTGTTGATTCATATTGAACTTGCCATCAATCCAGACCCCCAGATCTCTTTCCACAGGGCAAATGGACTCAATCCTGACTGTTGATTTTGCCCTGGCTGCAGGAATACAGTCACCTGATCCCGGCTGGAGTCCTGATGCATCCCAATAGGTATTTTTTTGACAAGTCTCCTGGTCAAAGTGACTTCGGTTGAGCACAAAACTTGCTGAGTTCCCCCTGAGGAGCCAGCCGACTTGCCTGGGGGCCCCAAGGAGCCCGGAGGACACTGGCTGTCATGAGGGAAGGCACCAGAGCCAGCCCCTGCCCCTAAGTGCCCCTACATCCCCGCCTGCCTGCTGGGGTTAATGCACTAAAACCCAGAGCTGCTGCAGGAACTTCAGGGTTTGAGATTGACGTTAAAATTATACACGGTTTGAGGTTTTAAATGAAGGTGTCATTAGTGGCAATTGCTGCCAAGGTTTGTGACGTGGCACTCTGCCCAGAGGGCTGCACATGTTCAGTGCTGACAGTCATTTCACATCGACTGTCATCAAAGCTGGCGTCACTTGGAGCACATTTTGGTCAGTACTGCTCAAGAATAGATCCCTATTTAACAATTATCAAGGACCCCTTTTATCAGTATTGACTCAAACAGATCGTGCAAATGTCACTTCAGAATTAAATGGTTTAATTTATCTGTGTAATACAATACTGAAAGACAAAATAAATAAGCACCTGCCCAAGATAAGCAATCTGAAACCAACAAATACAAAGAAAGTTTCCAAGCCAGAAAGATTTAATTACAGCGGGTTGTGTGGTTGCAACCACAGTGGTGACAGCCACCATTGGCACAAGGGTGAGGTTTGTTTTCCTCTGTTCATGCACATCAAGTGCTTCTGTCACACAGCCCTTGGGGCTGAACAGCCCAGCAATTCGAGTGGCAGAGCACAAGGAAGGGGAGAATAGGACTGCAACACTAAGGACAGTAGTCTGAACACAACCTTGCCTATACATCGTCAGGCTGTGAGCTACTTTGTACCATTTATGGAGCTGACCACCACACTTGCCATACATCTCACAGATAGCCCTGTCTCCTTTCTCCTCACAGATACCCTGTTTGTGGGGAAGACACACTATTTTCGTCTATGATCATCTGCAGAGTGATACTCAATCTGCAGAGAATATACTCACTTTTGCTAAAGCAAATTAATAGGGTACATACTTCAAAGACCAACTAAGTCAGTCATCTCAGTTACTGCACAAATTGCTTCCAAATGTGGAGAACTGGAGCAGAAGACATAGCCATGGACATGAAAGCAGGAAAACATTACCCACAGGAGTTGTCTGAGCTAAAAGGTCACGAGCTACCCAAGCAAAAGTGATGCTGCCTGGAATAGGGGTAGGAGTATGGAGACATTATGTTGAAAAAAATTTCACACTCACTGGAAGAAGTTAACAAGGATAAGCAAACTTGTAAGGAGAAGATGCTTGTTTTTAAAAGATGGAAAATGTAGGTATTTCTGCCATAGGAGGGAATTCAGGAGGCTTTCTGCCAAAGGGCTTGCTTACATCAGCAGGGGCAAAGTAAATTTAATAGATACACAGTGAATATTAACACAAGGAAAGGAGTCCTAGATTTCTGAGGAGCTCCAAGAAAATCTTTCACATTTCATTCAAGGCAAGCAAAGTTCAGGATAAAACTACAAAAGTGATTCTACGTAAAGGAAGATGGGAGATAAAGCACAAAACAGCACAGGGCTCATCTGCTCAGCATCAGATATCATGTTGAACTCCCTATCCTTGTTTGCTGCTGGGTTAATCACCAGCAACTGAGCAGTAAAACACTTTGGCAAAAGCCTCACTTTGAGAAATGCCTGGAATCCACAACCTAAAATTAAACGTGGCCCTTATTAAACTGCTAGATCTGAATTCTGTTTAGCTTTATGAGCGGGAGACTCCAAAGAAAATTTAACTCCAAATACAGATTTGTTGTAAACTTTGTATTTCAACCTTACCTTTATTACAGGGCACAAGTTATTTGCAGTCCAAAAGCTAACTGTGTAACTAGCTGTGTTGATTCCAAATACCCATGGCTATTGGCTGCTTCCCGAATAGTCTTCGGAGTGAATGATGACACACCATCCCAGCAAGATGGTTTTTGAAAACTTGTAAGGCCTTTGGTGCTGATGTCCCCCAGTTGTTACAGACTTTGTATAGAGTGGGATAGCAGCCACGTCATCCAAACTAGTACTCCTTGCCTGTAACTGAGGAGTGTGCAAGCTTGGTATAGACACCAAAGCAGTTCATGTACTTCCATTTCCCTTCAAATATCAAATGCCCAAGCCCATCAAGATCTTCCTATGTGCAGGTCAGATATTCATCACAGAGCGTTTGTTATGTCCCAAAGGGGTGACCAGTGCATTCTGCATCTGAAGGCAATTTAGATAGAAGTAAGCTGTTCAAAGGATAAAAATACTTAGAATCATAGAATAGAATCATAGAATAGTTAGGGTTGGAAAGGACCTTAAGATCATCTAGATCCAGCGTCCCTGCCATGGGCAGGGACACCTCACACTAAACCATGTCATCCAGGGCTCCATTCAACCTGTGCCCAAAGTACAGGGGCACAGCTACAGTTTGGGTGGAGAACTGATTCAGAGCAGCCCTGTGGAGAAGGACTTAGGGGTGTTGGTTTCATGGTATCAGGGATTTAAACACACCTTTTTGCTGAAATATTTGCTTTAGAAGATACTGGTGTAATGTGACATTTACACTCTAACGCTTCTCTTGTACGAGTCTATGCTGGGCGTCCCATAAGGAAACCAAAGAATTTGGGGATTTATAATAGGTACAATAGTCACCTATAAAGTGATTGCTAACCTATGTTTACAATTGGAAATTTGAACTGCACAAGACACATACACACATACACTAGTGGCTGTGGGAGACAGTGACCTTTCCTGTACAAGCTAAGCACAATGATAGGAAGTGACAAGTTAAAATAGTGGCTGAATTATATTTTAAATAAAAAGGCACAATAGCACAATTAAAGGCAGGAACAAGTTGTTGCAACACCCTAGAGCATTCAGGCAGGGAAGGAGTATCTGTGAAAACATTCATGACTCCTACTGAACACAGTCATGCATTCACAAATGCTGGGGTTTGGGTTGTTTTGGGTTTTTATTTCCAGAAGGAAAAGCTCATTAACTGTTCTCAATTTCCCTTTTAAAAAAGTCTTGGGCATCCACTCAAGGGTAAAAAAAACACTGCCATATGTTTTGATCAACAGTGAAGAATGAATATCAAGTAGTAAATAGCAGGGAAGATTGCAAGTGATCCTATGAAAATACTGATTTGGAAGTACAGTCAACTGACTCATCAGGAAATAGAGCAGTTAGCCAATGTTATACTTGGCCAATTCTAACTAATATTCAGGCATGATTAATAAAAACAAAGCCACAGGCTGCACTGAAAGAAGAGAGTCTATGAATGGATAATGTGTGTGGAAAGTTGGCATTAATCTTTGATGAGCAGGCTGCTGCCTACCAATTCTTGGGGAGAAGCTGAGGGGGAGGCAAAAAGCCTAGTGTCACAGATATAACAGATGTGAGAGCTTTTAGCTGAAAATCCCTGGAGGGACACAGACAAAATTAAGTACTTCAGGAAGGTACATATGGTTAAACTAAAACCAAATTGACTTCTTATGTGAAATAGCAGAGACAATTAAAGAAGGGCTGGGGAAGGACAAATCTTATGGTCTGGATAGAATATATTTTATTGTACGTCTTCAAACTCATGAAAAATAAATTAGCAAAGTTTCTTCATGACTCATTAAATAACTCAATATTATTCTAAATTAAATGAATTTTAACTAAAAAGAAAGTAACATTTTAAAACTGCTTGCTTAGAACTTACTGCGCTCTAGCTACAAACAACCAGCTCAGCAAATGGACTCCTATCCCCTTACATTTTTGAATAAACAATCTGGCATTGTAATGTTATGTTTCTGAAGATGTGCTGGTAGTGTGGCATTTTGAATGCCCTCTTAAAACATAAGAGAGGTCTGGGCTATACACCAAAGGGGCAGGGAGAGCCAGCTGGGATGTGAGCTCTGGCAGCAGAAACAGCTTGTGTCCCTGAAGTGACCATTCTCAGAACTGTTAATTTTGGGGTGTTGTTTCAAAAGATGAAAAACAATTTCTAGAGCAAGCAGCACGAGGTTTCAATGCTAAATAATCTCTGTGTACATATCAGTGCATTTGATTCATATTTATCTGTAAAGCTTTTTCTTTCCAAATAAAGGAACAAATGAAAAAGGTTAAATTGCAACAAGCAACAAACTGGCAACATGCCCCAAATGGTTAATTATTTAGTAGAACATTTGGTAATATGGGCATGCCCAGAGCCACATTTCACAGAGAAAGATTGATGACATCAATAATAAGGTAATCACGGATATGGTGTAAAATTTATCACCACTTGACAGTTCAGCTTTGTTAGTGCTTGAGGAGCACTTTAAATTCCTCTCTTGTATTTTATCATACCACAGATACGTTACCAACCTTCTACAATAAATCAGAGTGCCATTCAGGTATTAATAGTATGATACCTCACAAAACTGAAATTTCCAACTAGAGGAAAGCATGTAAATGGGTTAGGATCTGTGAAACAAGCTGCAAGGCACACTGCAAAACCGCTGCACTCTGGTACAGCCACACTGGGAGGAATTGTGTCACCCATGGAAAAATCAGAGAAAGGATTAAAAATAGAACTTATTTCTGCTCTTGAACTTTCTTGCTCAAAAGCTGCCTGTCATTTTCTAGGCCAGGGAAATTGTACAGTGAAGCTGACGGCATCAAAGGTAGCCAAGAGGAATCAAAAGCATCAAACAATGAACAATGACTAGTCTGTGGAAGAAAGGCGATCCCTCTGCACTCCAAACATAGTGATGTCCTGAGCAATCACTACCTTACAGTACAACTGAATCACAGAATCACAGACTGGCTGGGTCTGGAAGGAACCTCTGCATATCATCTAGTCCACCCCACCACCAAAGCAGGTTCACCTAAAACAGGTTTCACAGTCATGTCCAGGCAGGTTTTGAATATCTCCAGAGACGAAGATGCCACCACCTTTCTGGGGAGCCTGTTCCAGTATCACCCTGAAACTAAAGTTCTTTCTCATACTCAGATGGAACTTCTGGTATTTTAGTTTGTGCCCATTGCTCCTTATCATGTCACTGGGAAACACTGAAAAGAGTCTGGCCCCATCCTCTTGACACCCATCCTTAAGATATTTGCATACATTGATAAATCCCCTCTCAGTCATCTCTTTTCCAGGCTAAACAGGCCCAGCTCTCTCAGCCTTCCTCATAAGAGAGATACTCCAGTCCCCTAATGTCTTTGAAGCCCTCCACTATACTCTCTCCAGTAGTGCGTTGTCTTTCTTGAACTGTGCAGCCCAGTACTCCAGATGAGGCCCCACGAGGGCAGAGTAGAGGTGGAGGATCACCTCGCTCTGCCTGCTGGCCACAGTCTTCCTGATGCACCCCAGGATACCATTGGCCTTCTTGGCCACAAGGGCACACTGCTGGCTCAAGCACACAGCTTGTTGTCCACCAGCACTCCCAGGTTACTCTTCACAGAGGTGCTTTCCAGCAGGTCAAGCCTCAATCTTGAGCTTGGAGGAGGTGATGACTGAGTATTAACTAGCTCTCTTGGACCCCTCTACATTGTAGACCTACGAGATTTCTCCTAATTGTCCTTGAAGAGGCCAAAGCTCGCTCTCCTGAAATCCAGGGTTTTAATCCTAATTATTGCCCTGTTTCCTCCATGAAGGATCTAGAACCCCACCATTTGATGGTCACTAAAACCAAGGCTGCCTCCGACCTTCACATTCCTAACCAGTCCTTCTCTGTTAATACAAGATCCAGCAGTGCACCTCTCCTTTTTGGAGCTTCCACCATCTGTGTCAAGAAGTTACCATCAGTGCTTTGCAGGAAACTCCTGGACTGTGTGTGCTTACCTATGTTGTCTTTCCAGCAGATATCAAAGTGGTTGAAGTCCCTCATGAGAACCAGGTCCTGTAATCGTGAGGCTTCTTACAGATGTCTGTATAAGGCCATAATTGACTTCCTCTTCCTGATCTTCCTGTAGTAAACACTGACAACAGCATCACCCATGTTAGCCTGTCCCCTAATTCTTACCCACGAGTTCTCAACTCATTCTTCATCTATCCCTAGGCAGAGATCAGTACATTCCAGTTGTTCTCTTGCATAAAGAGTAGCTCCACCACCTTGCCTTTCTGACCTGTCTTCCCACAACATCCACAACAGCATTCCAGTTACGTGAGCTATCCCATCATGTCTCTGTAACTGCAGTCATCAAATAGACCATACAAAGCATCCAAGCCCAGGTCCAAGTCTGTGTCCGAGGCCTTGGGTAAGCTGCAGCCCAGTTACCAACCCAGTTAACAACACCAGCCTTGGCTCCCCTAGACACAGCACAGATTTCAGATTGCTTCTTCATTAAAGCAGCACTGGTTGCAAAGCCCTTCTGCTTTTGTAGACCACCATAGTATAAGACTCACCAGGTTTGTCTGGATAGCTCTGTGTCTGCCTGGTATTTGAGGAGGAAAAAAGCCACTTCTCAGGTCAGGCTTGCTTTTCTTACAATCCTGAATAAACAAACACTGTAAGGAAGTACTGTGTACAGATAGAGCTGGTAGTTATAAACCTTATAGTGCAACAGTGAGTGGCTAAAACAATCCTTTCCTGCTTTCCTGCTGTACAAGGTGAAGGCTGTAAAGGCTTCTGATGGTTTGCTTTTACTTAATGGGTTTTGTTTAGACAACTACTGCGCAATATTTTCATAACTCAAAACCATTTTACTGTCTAAGACTTCAACCAGGAAACAAACATGGTCAAGGGTTTCCAAAACAAGCTTAAACTCAGGCTCTTGTGCAAGTCAGATGTTTGGGGTTATTTGAGAAAACTGAGTTAAACTACCAAGTATTTGGCAGTTTGGGAAACACCATGACTTCATTAGGTGTCTGAATGCACCAAAAAAACCCTCTAGAAAAACATCCCTCATTTATCCTGCCTCCTGTGCAAACTGCATTCATGGGAGAACTACTACCTTACATTTGCAGCATGCTTTGTTGTTTTGAGAGGGTTTAAGTCTGTTCAACAATTTCATTAAACAAATCACTACTACTCCATCATATTTGTGCAACATTATCTCCAATATTTCAATCTGAGAATCCTAACCAGCCAGAAAAGTTCCAAGCTGGAAAGCAGGAAGAGTTTGAATGAGTGCATTTGCTTCATCTGGGATGTTAGGTGGAGATAAATAACAAACATGCTTCAGAGCAGACCAAATATCAGACACAAAGATGTGACTAGATGTAACAGCACTGAATTAATTCATACTGAACTTGGTTATACTGGACATTAATACAAAATTATAATGGTAGGAATGAAAGGATTTAGAGTCCTGCCTGAACTATGAAGAAAGCTGTGAAATCCTTTGAGCTATGGGCGTATACACTGCAGGTTCATCAGAAGATGAACCTTTAACTACAGACAAGTTATTCCTAGAAAAACAAGCTGAATTCTTTATAGGAACAGGCTGTTGGGGTGTGTAAGAGCGAAAACTAGAGTATACATTTTGAAAAAGAAATCTATTGCAGTAAGCCTCAGGTCTAGGGTGTAAAATCAAGTGTTTTGTGACACACAGACACCAAGGTGCTGTTGATCAATATACTCAGAGACCAACTATTCAAACTGCATTAAATTGATTTTGAAGCCTAACACCTACATCCAATTTCATTTTGGCATAACAAAATGATCATTTTAATACCCATGAAGTTTGGTCTGTAAAACTTAAGTTCATTGCACACACATGGATTTCCTTTGTAATACAGTACAGCAATGCTTCAATAACGTGAAACTTCAAGAGAATGGCTTTCAGTGTGCTTGCTTTGTATGGGAGGGAACTACTCCTTCCTCCCTGTCAGAGATTTGGAAAGGAAGCCAGCCTACTGATTTCACTAAGCTTAACTGGGGAATCCTTCAAAAAGTTACGGACATAGCAGAGGTGTCCAATTTTGCAGTCTGTGCTGGTCCCTGGCAGGCTGTCTGCTGCTCGATTACCTACAAGGCAATGGTTTGTTGTATTTAGTGCAGTTTGTCCATCACCCTTCTGCAGAGCACTTTGGAGACACTGCAGTGATGCAGCAGAGGAATAGTAGGCCTGAGACGTGCTGGTAGCAAATGGGAGGGGGAAAAAGTTACCTGTTTCCTTTAAGCCTCATTTATGACAATTGCATATGTGTGAAACCAGGGGTTATTCGGGGCTTGTATATCCATGGGTTCTTTTGGGCAATGCTGAGCAGAATGTCAGATCCGCTCAATTACACATTTAGGTATTCCTTACTGATTGCATCAGACAATCCATGCAACCTATTGCTGAAGGGAACCTTTGCTCTTCAAGTTGCTCCTCAGTAATGCTAAGAGGAGCTTTATTTAATTCTGACTGATGGACATACTTCTTTGCTTGGTGATAGTTACTTAGCGATTGAAAATGTGGTACCTGAAAACAGCATGAAAATAAATTTTTTTTTCCTAGCAGCTAGGTTTTATATGCTTAATAAATTATTCATGTGCGATCCTGCCCCTCTACTCTGCTCTCATGAGACCTCACCTGGAGTATTGGGTGCAGTGCTGGTGTCCTCAACATAAAAAGGACATGGAGCTGTTGGAACAAGTCCAGAGGAGGGCCATGAGGATGATCAGGGGACTGGAGCATCTCCCATATGAAGACAGGCTGAGAGAGTTGAGGCTGTTCAGCCTGGGGGGGAAGAGAAGGCTGCGTGGAGATCTCATAGCAGCCTTCCAGTATCTGAAGGGGCCTATAGGGATGCAGGGGAGGGACTCTTCATTAGGGACTGTAGTGACAGGACAAGGGGTAACGGGTTCAAACTTAAACAGGAGAGGTTTAGATTGGATCTAAGGAAGAAATTCTTTCCTGTTAGGGTGGTGAGATGCTGGAATGGGTTGGCCAGGGAGGTTGTGAGTGCTCCATCCCTGGCAGTGTTCAAGGCCAGGTTGGATGAAGCCTTGGGTGGCATGGTTTAGTGTGAAGTGTCCCTGCGTATGGCAGGGGGGATTGGAAATAGATGATCTTGAGGTCCCTTCCAACCCTAACTATTCTATGATTCTATATAAGGTATTTGCAGAAATCAGTAATTTAATTATAGTAATTGCAAACCACGATACTTTTTAAGACTCTCCCACTGCAATACCAGAGAAAGGGATACTTTTTTATAAAAACAAAGAAAAATAAATTCTACACCAAATATTAATATACTTATATATGCTAACATTCCATTCCATACTATGAAAGTTTAGTAGAAAGCATGTACAACTGAGCACTCACAGTAACAAGTAAAATCAGAAAATATACAGGGAATTAAAAGAAAATATGCAGATAATAAAGGCAGGAGGATTTAACATAAAGTTCTCATTCAAGAATTCATAGCTAAAGGTGCAGTAACCGAGGTCTGATTTTATAATTCTCCTACATTATTATGAAGTAAATTATTATGACGTAAATCTATGAAAGCATAAATAACTGAAGACTGTGATTACTTTGATGATTAAAGGAGTACAACACTCTGAGTTCAGATATAGGGTGGTCTGGGTTTAGAGAAAATAGGGCAGTGATATCTGGGAGCACATAGAGCATTCATCCTCATCTGACACAGGAAAGGTCTAAGGATTAGAAGGATTAAGATTAAGGAAGACAGTTCATGTGTGAGGAAAACTACAACCAACACTTGCTTAACAACACACAAAGAAGACATCTGCATGTCATGATCTGCATCACTGCAAAATGTTTGCTTCATCGGTTAATGGATCATACATGTATTCTTCAAACACTTCATTCTGTACCTCTTCACTCCTCTGATATTTCAAAGACATGAGCACTTCTAGGAAATGAAAGTAGAATTTATGCAAATGTGCATAAGAGTTAGAAACAACAAGTACTTTGTATGTGCAGGAAATGTGTTTTAAGGGCTTGTTCCCCTAAATCTTTCCCTTGGGAGACCAAAACTGTATTACATTTGCATAACACAATAATTCAAAGAAGTCTAAAGTCCTGAAAGTGTGGCCCAGCTTAAACGCAAGCAGTATTTCCTCCTGAATATTGTATGCTGGACTTTTCTGGAGACAACCCACGCCAGGAAGTTCTAAACCCATTATATTAACCAAATATCCATTACCTTTGGCAAGAATTTATCCTCTGAAACTACAGGCTTGCAAAACATCTTTGGAGCTGGTCTTTGCTAGCCAGTTAAGTTACTAAGCCAATATGCTCAGTACTCAGTGCAGACCATTGCATTCTGTGCAGCCAGCTGCCAGCCAACAGCACCACAGTACAGGCATTCACAGAGACCCTGTCTAAACAAAAATCCACGTTTTTAATACATCAAGCTTTCATACTTACCCAGCTTGGGAAAAAGTGAACATGCTTCATAGCTAGTCATCACCCAGTTACTCACCAGTAGTAAATTGTGTCTGCACTTCGCTAGTGTTATTTGGGTTGTTTTTAAAGGCATTTTGTCTCATTTGTTTCTCTAGTTGAGACAAAAGCCTGGCATTTTAAATCATAGTCATTAGCACAGCTCACCAAGGTCATGTTCTCACATAACCTGTTTTGCTCTCAGTTCTGAGAGCTCAATTGCATGTGCTGAGTCAGCTCCATTTTCTTTCAGAATAGGATGTTAACACAGGCAACAGCATTATTTTTGCTTGTAACAAATTATTGCTGTTTGCCATGGGAGGTTTTGTCAATAATTGCTTCTTATGTAAACAAGTAGAAATGCAGGATGTTTTCTGGAGGCCTAAATTAAAGTCTTATTAATGTCTTGCAAATATACAGGAACGTAAAAGCTTGGGCCTAATAAATATTGAATCATAATACACTTCAATTTCTATTTCATCTCTTATGTTAAAGTAATAAGAGCAATAGTTTTGTAACATGCTGATGTTAGAAAAGTCTGAAAGCTAGAAGGCTGGTTTAGTTTACAGTATTAGAGAAAAGTAGAGCACTATTTTCTCAAGATTTGTTGTCCGTAATAGGTAACTAGACTACTCTGGTGATACTGTAAATACAGTGATGTAAATGTACTAATGAATAATGAATGTAGTTAATGAAAGTATATAGTGGAATATCTAATCAATGTGTGAAATCTGGATGTCTTTAGGATATGATCAGCTAGAACTGCCATTAGGTGTCATTCGCTTGCTCCCACAGGGGCAAAGAAAGCATGATACAAACTGCAGGGAACTAAAAGTTTGTATTAGTTCTGTTGAGAACTAATGTTTATTAAGAGACTGAATTTTAAAAGTTTTAAATTCTCCTTATTACCTCATTATTTTTCTCGTGCAAGAGATACCAGATTTTATAGCAATATCAAGTTTCCTCTGATTATCCCAAAGAACAAAATTCCTGGAAAAACAATACTAAACTGATCCATCTTTATTTCTATCTTCAGCAGTTTTCAACTTCATACTTCCGCATTACTCCATCCATCTCCTCCTTGGTACACAGCACAGAAGGTGACAATCAACATCACAGTCATTATGTCATGAAAAGAGCAGTTATTTTTTTAAGTGAGAAAAAAATCCAGCTTGCAGTTTGATTTTAGAAATTCATTGATACTATTGTGCAAATATACAAAGAGCCATGCCCTGTGGAACAGATTACACCCCGTCACCCTTATTTAATAGTTTGATATTGTATTTAGTAATATCTTTTGCCTGGAGGAATACTAAATAGCCGTGCTTTTAATTCTAAGGCATGAAATGACCTCCCTATCTGCCGAAAAGCATCTTCCCAAAAGCACTTCTGGTCCTTGCAGTCAACCTTGGGGAACCTCTCACTTTCCTACATTTAATTTATGAAAGTCAAGTACTAAAGAAAAACTAGTGTTCATCTAAAAAAACCCTCAAACAATAAGGACAACCCAGCAAATAAAGACTTTGGTGCTTTTATGAACAAAGCCTAACAGGTTCTGAATCCAGAATGCAAAGGATGCAGTCTTTGAGAGACACTTACTGCCTTCACAACCCAGTCCTCAATTCAGGAAATATATATGCTCTGATATCATGGGAACTGGCTAACATACATCCCAAAGAAGTCATGTTTGAAGCTGTGAAGCAGCCCAGCTGTGCCCAGCTGGAAATACAGGCAAGCGAACTGCCACTGACATTTCAAGAAGAAGATGTTATATTTCAATGACATCTCTTTTCAAGGAGCACAACATTGCTGGTGCTGGGGAAGGAGAGGCCAACACACCTGCAATCCTCCTTTTGAACTAAACTTTTGGGTCCCCTCAAAATTCTGACTTTTCTCCTCCCTGCAAGAGGTGTAGCCCTCATGTACAACTTTATCTGGAGCAGGCTGTTGCCAGGACATAACTTACATGCTGCAACTCAGCTGCTGTAACCCCTACTCTCCATCACCTTTGCCTTTTGTCTTTATCACTTGTGGTACATGGAATGCAGCCCTTGATCTTACAGCAGGTGCACTAGACTAGGATCAAAGTTTAGAGGCTGGCAAATTAGCATGGGAGACTCTAGCCACAAGGAAAAAGCCCTTTCATACTTGAAGAACAGCATGCATGCTTCTGCTGCCATGTAACCGAAAACATAGTTACGTTTAGACACCTGATGGTGAGTAACAAGGATACAGATTACTAGCTCTTGAGTGCATGGACATGTGTTCCCACCATCCACAATGCTGATGGTGCCAGGATTCATCACGGGCTTCAAGTGACACCTCCCCCACGTGCTTTTATTTTTCCACTATGAGTTAAAATTTCAAACTGTAACAGTAAGAGCGAGTTACGGATGTCCTGAGCTGACAAACAAGTGCTTAGCCTCAGAAAGACAGGTATTTGGAAGTTCATGAATCTGTGCCCCGTGTGGTAGAACTAACTGTAGGAATAACCCCTGTTCATGGCAGGTTTATTGGTCACGTCTCAACATCTGCACTCCCTGCCCTTAGCTTGCCTACCCATTGGGCATTTGCACTGAAATGGGGTAGCAAGGGAACATAAAACCAAGCCCAGTTCTCCGGGTCTTGGTGGCTCAGAGCAGCTCTTGCTGCTGGTATTCATTCAGTCTTTCAATGGGTAGTGGAGAAGACAGGCTAGTGAGCCTTTGATGCCATTCTCAGTGGTAATTCTGGGACCTGCAGCCATGTTGGCAGGAGAACAATTTTCACTGAGATCAGTGGAGGCACTGCTGCTCCTCAAAGCCAGTTATTGTAAGTCACATCTGAACAAGTAATTTTCAGCTTAAGAACAGCCTTTCTCCCCTGCAGCAGGATCACTCCAATGCAATACCTGGTAACTAAAACGCAGAATTATTACATGCCTCTTGCTTGAGCCAGACACCTGCTGGCTTTCGTGGGTGTCGGCTTCTGCTGAACTGAGGAATTCACAGCCTGGCCCTAGGTATGTGGGTAAATACCTGGGAGGATGATGTGCTCCGGTGAGCCTGTTTGCATAGCTGAATACCAACCATGGAGGCACAGCAGCCTCATTGCAGACACTGCTCGGCATGCTAATTGCTGGCATCCTTGCCAGCAGCAGAGTAGGTGACTCCACACCATTTCTTGTACCACCTGCCTGGCACCTCCTCTCTTTCTGTTGGTAGTTATTTTCCTTCTCTCTAGTTCAACCCTTGAGCAAAAATAAACACATGAACAAAAATTACCACCCTGTCCCATCCATGCTTATTTTCTTCCTTACTGTCCATACCCTGCATTTTCAGTGGGCATTTGCTGCTCCAGCCATCATGTATTTAGTAGCAGCCTATCTGCACCAGCAGTTTGCATCAGGTACACTGTTGTAATCCAAGCAGAGGCTAAAAAAACATTGCAGACAAGACCTTAGAAACATGAACACAAAGCAAAACTGCTCCTAACATACGTGTGTGTTTTCTTTTCTTCTATGAAGCTCTTTTATGAATGCTTTTTCATCCATCGCTGTGTCACCTATACAGTATTATTGCCCATTAAATAAAAAGACTTACATATCAAAACAAAAAAACATACTGTATTTGTCAACAACCAGATCCCAACATCTTTATTTTGCCAGGCCCAGCTCAGGAAACCTCTTGCTGGGATGAACAACTAAGCACCAACCAGCAGACATTAATGTTGGAGACACCACCAGACAGCGACCGCTGGCTCCAAAGTGAAGCCAGGCCCTCCCTTTCTCACCATCAAATTTAAAAAAACACGGGTAAATCCCCTTCCCCCACAAGTGAGAACATTCCTATTGACATCAGTTGAGGGAAGACTTCACTCTATACCCAAATACCTCTGGAGCTCCGGCGGGTGCAGATCCAGGGGTAAAGCTCATGTCTTATTGACATCCGTGATGTTGCTCCTCAGCTTCCTTGCAGCAATACTGGCCCACATCTAAGGCTGTGGCTGCACCAAGCTTCTCCTTTGTCAAGGGATGCTCAGCTGGAGCCCCGTTCCCAGCTGCTGTGCCCTCAAGCCCTGGTCAACCCCTGGTCAACCCCTCAGCTCACTCTGGGTATGTCCATCCTCTCGGCCAGATTTCTGAAATGATTCAGTTTGTGAAATAAACCAAATGGAGCTTCCTCCCTGGGGAAGGTGTGAGCAACCCGTGAGCAGCGAGAATACCTGCAGCCTGACATCACAGCCTGAGACTCTCATTACCTCACAGCCCCATGTAATTAAGGCTGCAAATTAGCCTTGCTGAGTTCATTTGTTCAGTCCTCATTCGCGTGCTTGTATTGGAGGGGAATGATCCAAAAGCAGCTGAAATCACAGCATTCAACTACACACAGGCTTCTACATATGGAATCAGGTTCCAGATTTGCACTCTCCAAACTTAAATCCTGAAAACTCCCATCCAGACTCCTCTCTAGTTCTTTGTGCCTATTTCTTTAGTGAAATCAATGATAAATCGGAAAACTTTTGAAGAATCCAACCAGAACAGAAATCCAGGTAAATTTTGTGTATATATATATATATATGTATGTATGTTCTGAAAGATTAATTTAATTCCAACAATATTGCTGCAGCAAGCACAACACTTTCGAGAATCCAGGTATGCACTTCATATGGAAAGGTAGAACAAGCTTAGGACTGATAATAAGAGTGCTGATGGAGTTAATGCACATTCAAAACATAAAACTTTTCCCATCAGTCTTAATTTGACATGGGATATAGTAGAGTGATGACAACCTTCAGATTGCTTTATACAACAGTGAATTACACTTCAAATGCTCTGTGAGAGAACTAAGAAAGTTCATTAAAAGAAAAACCCTTATTCAAAATTTCTAAGAGCTATTAGAAGTGGAAATTAGCTAAAGAAAGTTCTGACATTTTATTACATATATGCACAGAAATGAATGCGGAAATGCTCATTTACTCATTAACTTTTTACATCTCACATCCATTGTAGCTGCTCTCATCCACTGTGTCTGCAAAGCCCTTTTCAAACATTAACAGGTCCTGGTATTATGTTCTAATTCCTTTTATTTCAAGAGTTTATAAATTATTAAAATAGGAGATCTACCTAACTGTGCTGTAGAGAAACCATGTATTACCTAAGCTCAGCCTGCTTTTTAACCATACCATTTGTTTCAATACCAGATAAATTCAAATGCACTGCTAGTGAACACATAATGGAAAGCTACTTTTCTGTTGAAAACGCAATTGAAAGTTATCCCAAGTAATAATGAGAAACCACAGCAGCATTGGCTTACATCAGCCTTCAGTTCTGGTGCATTAAAAATGCACCTCTGTGAGGTTTGTGATCAGAGGAAAGATTAAACGGTGCAGAGGGATGGCTGCGGGGGTTTTAATAAGTTCTGGCACCTGGGTTATGACTCTGGACAGTGGCCAAGGATACACTTCTCAGGTGCAATCAAGGCTACAGCTTAAAACAGGGAAGGACTCACATGGCCCATGACTGAGGATGGTTGTACATCACACTCCAATTAATTCTCATATATTTTTTAATGCAAGCAATTAAAAACTCAGCTGTCCACCTGCACTCCCCAATGACAGCTGGTTTTGCCTTCTCATGGGTTTAAATAAAGCAAATCAGTCTCCATAACCCATTGCAGCCATTGCCCATTGATGTCAATGCCTCATTCAGCCCCATTTTCACTCCACATTGACTGTGAGCAGCAGGTGACACCACCATGGCAAGTGCAATCTAGATGCTTTAGTAGATAGGCCAAGCTGGGGAGGCAGTGCCTGTGACTGCTTCTTGACCACCATGAGGCAGAGCAACCCTTCCTTTGCATAGATGGGGTCAGGAGTGGCACCAAGCTGAACAGGAATTGTGAACGAAGTGGAAAACATCGTACTCAAGAGCCCCACCTTTGTGGGACATCTTAAACCTCAGTACACAGCTGAAATTACACCCTTTTACAAATACCACTCTGCCTTAAGCAAAGAAGTTGCATTTGTATCACAAGGTGTCCTCAGGGCCCTGGAATATGAGCCTTCGTTGAAAGCAGAATCAAGGCTTTTTTGATGCAACTGTGCAAAAAGTGAAATGGCACATGATTAGGGATTTTACATGGAAACAGCCAATTTCATACTTTTCTCTATTTTCTCTAGTTCTTGCCATCTTGCTCTGTGAAATCCTACACAGCAGACATAGCAATATAAGCAAGCAATATTAGAAGAATATCCTTCCAATACTGAAAAGGATTCATTCCATATGTTACTAAAATCGGTAGTAATGGCATAAAAATAGTAAGCATGACAACAGTAATATCCATCTGCTGCAGTGAAGAGCTGTAGACAAACAGTGTAAGAAACATTTTTAAACTGGTCATTTCCATGCAGGTATCCAAACCAGTAACCTTTTCCCAAGGTTTAGAGTACCAGGCTATCATCATACAAAATCAGGTGAGGAGATTCTTGTTGAAACAAGACATGGGGTTTAGGATTCCTGTTCATAAAACAATTAGTTGAACTTCAAAGTCATTTTATGCTGTTACATTCATACTTTTGGTTTTGTTCCTTCAAGTGGGGATCATTTTCTTACGTACTTTGTTTTTTATTAATGATTTCATTACAAATAGTGTGTCTGTTCCATTTTCCCATCTCCTATAGAAAAATCAATCAGAGTATATGCCAGCTTTTAAAACAAGAAGTATTGTCTAAAGGAGGAATCCAGGAGCTGTCTATTCTGTGAAGTTAAACTTCAGTGCTTAAAAAAGAAGACCCAAGCTGGTGGCAATATCACTTACTAGTTTTACCTCAGCTGCATGTATCTCATCATGCCCAGACTGAAATAAGAATCAGAGCTTTTCACACTCTGCAGTGGTTTTCTTCAGAGGGAGATGAGCTTCTCAAGATACACACGGCAGAGCTACTCACCTTGCAGTGAGCATCAGGTTTACAGCACTGCATTTTGAAAGACAAGGAAATTTAGCATTCTCTGGGATCATGCCACTACAATAACTTATTCTCTTCTACTTTTTACACCAGTGTTTGTACAGATTGGTTGTTAGAAGTGTGGTTCCCAGGTGCGGTTCCCAGGTGCCACAGCAGCCTGTGACACAGCCATACCCTCCAGTGAGCATCAGCAGGCTTTGGTATCTAGCTACGCTTTTAGCAGTCAGTTTTTACTGCAGCTGGGAAGCAGTAACGATGCTGTGGACAAAAGGGGTGCAGAGGATGAGGGCCCATCCTGAATCCCAAGGCAATCAATTAATGAACTCCTATTTGTTTATTACAAAAAAGTCAGCCCTTTGTGAACTCATTCCCTGTTTGCTGCCCCACCATCCTGAACTCTGGACCTCATTCAGACTGCTCAATCAGTCTCAATTTTACCTGGTTAAAAGGACTGAGATGCCAGCAGAAGATTTATTTTTGCATTTGAATTTGGTTTTAAACATGAGGGAAGTTGTTGCGCTGTCAGTACCTATAAGTGGAATCATCTGGACTTCATTATCCATGGGCAGAAGCAACTTCTCCCAAGGTTGCTACAAGTTAAGACTGAATCAAGACTCTCTGAAGTGCTTCATTCCCACAAGGTTTGTGGCATAGTGCTGAAGTCCATAGTAACTAAGGTTTCTGTTTACTTCAAGGGTATGCATTTTCTCAGTGGTTCCTAAAACATCTGCAGTGGTATGGGATTATCTGGGCAATGAGAAAACTTCAGGGGCTTTACTCTGAAATGTCCAGTCTCTGAAGATGACACTTCCTGAAAGGCAGAAAGGTCTTGAGAACACATTCCTGTGAGCCTTGCAAGAGGACCCTGAGCCTGAAAATCAAACAAACAAGCAACCCACATGGACCACGAGGCAGACTGGATCAGCCCTTTTTCCTTGATCCATGCAGATTTCAGCTGCCCTGCTGGTGACTCCTGACTTTTGCCTCGTGTGAAACTGAAACCAGTTTCACACATAAGGCCCAGAAGAACACACTGTCTACTGGGGGAGTCAAGAAAGGTTTTGACTTCAAGACCTTTCCCCTGGCACTGTATGTTTTCAAAGAAAAAGAAGATGCTACAGGCAAATGCATTTCAGCCTTCCCTGCTGTTTGTCTGGTTTGAAGTAGATCTGAATTAGCTGCATCAGATATATTTAAGAGTTGCCATACACTAGTGAAAAGACATGCTGCTCTGGACTTGTTTCTGTAGTGTTTCTCAGGATGGATGCCCAAAAGTCTACAGTTGCTTGGTCACCAAGCAGAATCCAGAACCTAAGGATAGCAGCTGGGGAAAACTATTGACATAGCTACATTTTAGTTCAGCTTATGGATGCATGTTTGAGTGGAATCTCCCAAGCATAGCAGTAAGAATCAGGTAAAGGTATGATTTTTGATGAGTAAACACTATAAAACTGAAGTAGTAAATTCTTAGGTAAATTCTCACCTGGGAATAATACTTAACATAGAACAAGAAATTGAGCCATTCTTCTACAGGTGTTTGGATCCACAGAGAGCTGTGGATACCAGTCCCTATAGTCTAATACCTGTAAGATATTCAGCATACCTTGAGTCCTCAAAAAAAACCCCAAAACATGTCAGTGTTTATTTCAGCCTGTCTGTGTGTGCTTTCTCTCTCCTCCTTGCTGTTTGTGGCTGAAACATCAGCTTTGTTTTCTTCTCCCTATCTTCCCATAGTGCTGTCCCCACCTTACAGAGGCTCTGCATCTTTATATGCAGGACACTCTGCAATTCAAAGGGCAAAAGTTGCTAAAGCGCTTATGCAAGTTAATTACTGTCTAATCCCATGTAATGCAGATTAGCACTGTCAGGAAGCAGTTGATGTAACAGGCTGGCCCATCAGCAGGGAAACCTCTCTCTTCAAAAGCAGCAGTCAGGTTTAGCATCAGTGAGGGGATGCTGACCAGCTCTGGGAACAGAAATCTCTCACACAGTTGCCCTGTTAGTGTCAGGATGCAGGAGGCAGACACAGAAGCTGGACTGGACACACAGGCAGGTTTAAGAAAGGTCTCACACCCTCCCTTCCAGGAGAAAATTGTCAGCTATGACCCCGTGCCCCACTTCTGATGACAAACTCACAAGTTTCTAAGAGCAGTCTCACAAAAGACATCCTTACATCGAGACATGAGCCGCAGTGAAGTCAAGCCACAAGCCACTGTTTTCAGCTCCACTTCCCACAGCCTGAGTCCAGTCTAATTGGATTAACATACAATCGTTACTCAGGTAAAATGCCCATTGGCAGCAATGTGTTTACATAGGGCCTGCTGGATCCCCAAAAGAGTGCCAAGACAATATGCTTAAATGGCTCATTTGAGAAATCAACCGTATGTAATGTTTCAGGATCTCCAACAATGCTTTTCCTGTTCTGGAGCCATAAATAACACCGGTTATCTTGGTTTATAAGGGGTAGCCATGTCTACAGCTTTCATACAACACCACGGGTAACTGAGCTGCAGCAATAACACCCATTTCCTTCACCCATGCATTATACAACAGTAAAGCAAATATCTTTCGCCTCTAAAGATTTTATGGCCCAGTTACAGACTTTTCTTTCTCTGGTTCACAGCTGACAAAACTTTGTTTGATGAAGGTAATAAAGACAGAATATGTGATAACGCTTCCTACCACTGGCTGAGAGTCAAGGCATGGAATACTGAACTTCCACTGTTTTCAAAGCCTTTCTTATTCCACATGGCTCATAAGCAGTAAAATTGACTCATTGTTTTAAAAAAGGGTAATAAAATAGAAGTCATATCAATACCTTTTTACATTAGAAATCTTTTTACATTAGAAGTCTTTCGCATTCTAAAACACAAGATTTTGCAAGCAAGAGAGACATGAGATGGAGCAAGCATCTAGTGATGTTTAACTTTGCACTCTGAGTGCTTCAGCTGCTAGCCTTAATGCCTGAAGATGTACAAACGTTTCTCTTTAACATGCAACCATCTACCTCAAGCCAAACCCAGCTCCCTTAACATCTGCCTGCCAACAACCCCCTGTGTGGCGACACAGGGATGCTCCTGATCACCAGATCTTCATTTGCACTGATTCCGAGGGGTCACACTTCATACTCCGAGCTGCTGGGCACCTGAAAAGGGCTCTGCATCTGCAGTCAACAGCGGAAAGGTGCTGAGCAGCTCGCTCGGAACCCGTGCCCTTGGTGCGCGCTGCAGGCTGCTGGCAGCACGTTAGCCTTTCCTGAGGCGCACCGGCCCAGGACAGCCATGACCCCGGCTCCTCGCTGTAAGCCCCCGCTCGCGGCAGGGGACGGCGCTGCCGGCACCGCTCCGAGCGGCCCCGTTCGGCGCGGGCACAGCTCAGCCCCGTGTGCCACCGCACCGCAGAGGGACGGGACGGGACGGGACGAGGCGCGGTGGCGCCACCTGGCGGCACCGGCGGAGCTGTGAATGGCGGGTCCCGGTGCCTTTCCCGCCGCAGGTACCATCCCCCGGCCTCCCTGCGGGACCAGCCGCGGAGCAGGGAGTAACATCCTCACCCGAAACGTGTTTTCCGGGACCGAGCCAGGTACCACGTAAGTAACTCCCAGTGGTGAGTGATGCTCTGCGCAGGGCGTGAGGCGCCTACAAGCAAACAGGCAGGGTTCAGCCTAGGCCACCTCTGCAAGAACTACAGTGTGCACAGAGCCCGCAGGCTGCCCTGGTTTAGCTGGCCTCTGTGTTTAAATTGGCCTCTGCTGGGCAGGAGTAATTTGGGGAAAATAATGAAAATATGCTTGTTTAAATGGAAAAAAAAAAGTAGTCTTTACTGCATGCATACAGTAACAAATTTAAAGAAAGCACAAATGTTAACAACAAATAAACCCCTTAGGTTCTGGTTTAATGTAGACTTTCACTTCAATGCATTCTAAAGCACATAGATGGCCATATTATGTCTAAGAATTAGTCTTAAGCAATTTTCCCATGAGAACACTATAACTCATGTCTCTTCAGGACAGCCTCTGCTCCAACAAATAGAGAGAATGCCAGTTTTCCAGTCAACAAACCTATTCTCTGTATTTAAATACTGCTTTGCTGACTGCAGAAGGAAAGAGGAGGTCACTGTTAGTTCATGTTAGCTAAGAAAAGCTCACAGCCAACGTGCTGGGCTCTTTCTTGGCCCATTTATCAAATTTCATCATAGCCATTCAAAAAGCAGCAGGGCTCCATTCATGTCAGTAAGAAATTTAACTGAGGATAAATAGCACAAACAGGTGGTGTCATTTGGCCACCAGTTGTGATTCTTACTACTGCTCAAGACTGAAAGGAGACCAGGTTAGATGCCTGCCAAACTGAGCATACAAAGGCAACAGTATTCCTTGATAATAGCACACTCCAAGGGAACCTCTTCCTCTTTTCACTGCACAAGCCTCTTTCCTAGCTTGCGTTGTTTGTGAAGCTTACTGTTAGGGTATGGAGGCAACCATAAAAGATAACAGTTCCTCACCTTCTTTTAGTTACTTGTTATAGATGGATGTAAGTCTCCAGCACATGACTAAATGAAGTAAAAAAAACTTCCTCTCTTTTCTCTCTTCCCTATCTAGAGCTCTATTCTGTTAACAATTTCTACAGCTCTGCTAAAGAGATGAGGGACTGCTGAGATCTGCAATGTAGGCACTGCTCCAGCACTTCAGCTGACACAAAACTGATACCAACCTTAAGAAACATCAGCTGAAAACTGCCTACACCCACCAGGCCACCTGATTCCGTTCAGAGTCATCTTCTTGGGTATGGACACATCACCCCTTACCTGCCACGAGCAGCCATCCCTGATCAGGACTAGTGTTGCTCCAGCAGTTTGGGAAGCATGAAGATTCAGTTGCTCTCCATTCCTCATTTTTATCCTCTTCTTGTTTTTCAGGTGTAACTTGGTGCTTTTCAGCATTTCAGCAAAATCAGGATGTGATGATGATCCATTGATAAACCATGACACACCTCCCATTTACACACATGCATAACGAGTGCCCTCATGAACTCATGTGTAAATGGAAGGTGTGGGTGTAATGAGACTACTTCAAAGCAATGCAAGGCCCTTTTTATTCATTTTCCCCTTTATGGTATATGGAGATGCAAGGTGGGATTGTTCTGTAAAGCAGGTATTAAAGCAGTAACAAACCACATTTAGCCTTTCCCAGGCCTGGGAATTCACTTGTTGCTGCTGCTGTTACTATAAACACCAACAACTGTCATTGTCACTTTTGAAAAACCCAAACACATATCACTATTTTAAGATGGCTCTTTCTCCTCTTCCCCACAGACTAAGGCACTTTTTTACTCCAAGCAGCTCTTCAATTCCCCAGCTTCTGGAGTTAACCAAAGCCTCCGCAGGGTTTGTTCCTCTTTCCAGGGTACAGATACTAAGACTTGATGTAAGTTTCACTCAATATTCAAACTTACCCTCAAGCTGAATTCAACTCCACAAGCTGTTATTTCACCAGCTCCTCAGAGGAGTGCCCACCCTCCCATATTCCAGCTCCCCACTGTGTCCCACAGCTCTGCCTTTCCTGACACAGGCCACTTCTTCCTCAGACCTTTTGGGACTGTCAGCAGGAGCCTAGCTGCAGGTGATGCCTAAGGAGCCTGCAGCAAGCAATCATTCCATCTTCCCCACCATCCCCCTCCTCAGCATGCTATGACTGCAGCTTTATAGCTTGTCTAACATGACCTCTTGTGCCTAGTCAGGCTCCTGAGGTCAAAGGGATGAAGCCCTTACCCAACAGCAGTGATACATATTTGAATTGCAGTCAACACAAGCACACTTTGATACAAACTTTTATTATCTCACACCTCCTTGCCACAGCCGTCACTGAAACAACAGACATTCATATTTTACAGGTACCATAAAAAGTTACAAAGTGGAAAATACGCTTTGTAGTTCAAAAGTAAAATTACTGAGAATTGACTTCGTGTAAACAAAATTTGGCAGAGAAAGGCTCACCCTCAAGAGAACAGGCAGTGTCACCTTGAGCACCTTGGGGAGGCAGTGTGTGCATGGTACAGAGACAGAGCACCTGGCTTGCTTCTAGATGACTGGCTTCCCTGGGATTGTCTGAGTCACCAGAAGGCACAAAGATCAACAGAGGAAAAAGCAGGCCCCAGTGAGTGTGAACATACCACCAGAAATCTGAGCACCTACTAGCTGCTTAGTCAAGCATGTTTTCTCAAGCGTGAGCTGCAGCTGAAGACTGTGTTGATGCTTACTCTAACAAACATGGGAAGCCTCCTTGTGGTTGCAGCAGTGGCAGGACTGATGCCTGCGATAGCCACAATGAGTCTATGGCTTCCAGGGTTCTGGCCTTTAGGCTCAGTATTGCAGGGCTGTTTCACAAATCTACATGCTAACACAGAGGTAAGTATTTTTGGTGACACCTTGACCATCAGGTTGAGACTGATACTCTATGCTACAACACTCCTAAGTACACTAGAAAATTTGTTAATAAAACATAGTTTGGAAGAGCCATCATACGCAATATGAAGCAGTCACTGAGCAACAAGATGCATTTAAGTAGCTTAAAGATTTTGGTTTCTTTTTTTCCTCTCCATCTTCCTGTGTTACAAAGGAATGAAAATATCAGTAGTCACAGTAATACAATCTCTACTTGTTACACCTATGCCAGTTACAGATGGTACTCAGAACCCACAGAGAATTTGCTCACTGAATTCAAAGGTAAGCCTGTTCGTAGGGTAACCTCTGGACCAGATACTGCCCCAAAAATCAGTATTCACACAGTTCCCCAGAAGTTTTGGCTAATCTGATCAACAACAATCCATTGTTGCTTCCCATACTGAACCCTACACTAATGCATTAAAATTTACATCCTGAAAACAGCAGACCGAGAATGAGAGGAAATATCTCATTAGAGCCGATGATCTAGAACAGTGACACAGTCTCCGAATTCTTCTTTCATAAGTAATCAGCACTACTACTCCCAGGGCAGGCAGCACAAAAACAAATCCAAAGAACATTTCACACATCTGGCTGAGGGCTCATCACGTACTGCAGTCCTCAGGACCCCTAGACACCTCTTCCCAGGTATCAAACCTATCGTATTTGACCTCCCTAGACACATGCCCTTCCAAGGGCTGAAACAGTCCTTATCTTTAGCTCATGTTAAACATGCACAGTCACGGTGCAGCACAGCTTTCTACATCTATCAGTGGGGAAGAAAGAGGCATATATCAAGTACACCTCTTCTGTGGTGAAGCTGCAGAACTAGACTGAACAAGCTGGGCTCCCCTTCCTTCTGTGGCAGGGCTTGGGATGTGATCCTTTCTAATGTGCACAAGATCTAAAGTTTATACGATTTCCCCACTAGGCTCCTTGGTACACTACTGTCCTGTGCCTGCCATCTCCTCTGAGGCTGGAACTACCAAACTATGCTGCTCCATCTTCCAAACTGACAATCCAAAGCACAGCTTGTCCAAAAAAGTCACATCATTCAGGGCTTCCCACCACCCAGCATATACATGCATACAGAAAACTCAACACACTGTTCTCCAAATAGGTTTGCCCTGCTCCGTGACCTGGACAAACCACTTTTGTCTATACCTCAGTTAGGGCCAAAACCTCCTATTTATTACTGAATTCACATATAAATGGCTTGTAATAGCCATCTGCTAAAAACATACACCTTCATTTCTATGGAAGAGCAGCAGCATTTTCTGATATTCCAAGAACAACCTGATGTTATGTTTGATACATGCTGGTAAAGTCTCTCAACTTCTAATCAAAGACCTGTTGGGTTTATACTTCTGTTATGCTGGGGCAATTTCTCCTGTTCAAGCAATGGTTAGGTACCATGGTGGCAAGAACATCTGTGTTGAGACTCTCACTAGCATTTCTGGTACAGATGAACCTGAAAGGACAACTCAAAACAGTATTGGGTTGAAGGCTCACACCCTAAGGATTTTCCTCCCCCCCAAAGATTAAGATAAAAATCAATAAATCATCTAATAATCCCTTCTTAAAATTATTCCTTACACAAGGATAATTACAGATTGCAAAATACAGATTGCAAGAAAGACATCTTTCAGCATCCACTATTTTTTCCATGAGATTTGGAATCACAAACTGTAACGTACTACTCAAAGATGAGAGATTTATGCTCAGGGATCCCATAGGTTCCTTTGTGTTCTTCAAATAACTTTCTTAGTTTCTGTAGATACAATGCGTGTAGCTGTTCAATCTCTTCAGTGGTAGGGTTCAAGTTCTGTTTTACAGGGATGGGACTTCCCACTGTAAATCAAACACAACAGCAGCATTAGCTCCAGTGACGTCTCTTTTCAAGTGGAACTGTTTTCCCTCCTGTAACAACTCCACCACAACTCCCAGTGAGGTGGCAGAATCACAGCACAATTCTCTTGCCCCAAGGCCTGATCCTGCCTTTCACAAACCTGAGTCCTGGGTCTGGTTCTCCACTTGCTTTTGTTCAAGTTCAGATAAAATTCTTTTTAAAAACCCCATAATTTCAGGTTGGCAGCAGAAGAGTAAACAAGAAGAGGGTTAATAGCTAACTTGAACAAGCAGTTTACGCTTCAACATGCAATCCCATGAGCTGTTTGCTTGCTGTCCTGCAATCAGGGTAGTACTCCACAAGTTTAGAATAGTACTTAAAAAAATGTACCTTGTCACCCTCTTCTGTTCTGATCTGAATAGTAAAGGTATCCAACGTGAAGGACATACCCAAGAGGACAGTGATACCCTCAGCCACACAACAGGACTGAAGGAAATACAGATTATCTTCCCATTTATTCAAAATGGGTATTGCTGCACCAGTGCCAGAAGTGCTAATGGCTACCTAAGCCTTGGGAGCAGGAACACGTGAACCACCAGACCCTGTAAGGTGCCTCTGAACCATCCATTGCCCACAAATACAATTCCAACCAAAACATTCTCCATGCACTGCACAAAGCCTGCTACCTCCTCTGTTGTGTGAGAGCAAGAGGCAGCATAGGAGGTAATGCGATGGAAGTCCAAAGGGCAGCCTCCTCCTTCAAAAAAGGCTCTAGCTAAAAAGCCTGTGATATGCTGAGAGAAGCTTCCCATGATCTCAGTCTTCCTTGTGCTGTTCAGTCACTACAGATTTTGACAGCTGTTCTTGCACTGGAAGCACTGAGAGCTTAACAGACCCAACTGAGATTACCAAGGAAGTCTGTAGAAAAGCAGAGAGTCAAAAGCACCCTCCCTGCAGGAGCTTTTACAAAGGCATCTGAAAACTCCTTTCAACAGATGTTGCCTTCAGACTGGATGGTGTTGACTAAAGGGAAGTCTAGCCAGAACCACAAAGGGGCTGATTCCGCACTTTCCTGCTGCAGCTTCTGCTGCCAGCAGTTCTCAGGCCCTACCAGGGTACTGAGATTCAGACTTGACATTGTGAGGGGTGGGAACCCAGCCCTGGATTGAGCAACACCTTAGGGGGTGTGATATCAGTATATCTTCCAAATAATGAGGCATTCAATACAGAAGGATGACTGGAAGCACCAAACCACCCCCAACCCTTTCTGCAAGTCTCTTCTGAGAGTGGAGATTTCTTGTGGAATTGGAAACAACACTCTCAAATTTTCTGTGCAGCTTTAAGCAACCTGCTTTATTTGCTATTTTAGACTTGATTCTATTTCTGAAAAACATCAATAATTTTCTGGAAAAACAAGAATACTTCACTCATCAAGCCCAAAACACTCAGACTTCACAAGCCTTGCTTTTGCTGAATTGCATCTCCTTGATTTAGGAGATGCAATTCAGGGCTTCTGAACCAGAAGGAAAGCTCACTAATACCAAGCCACATAGCCAGCATGGCTAACTGGCTTGGGTAGAGCTCAACATGACTCTGCAGCTTTCAGGAGCTGAGTTAACACTTTCAAAGCCATGTTGATCCACATCAAGACCCTCCACCCCACCTCAAGGAATGCAAGGACATGGTGATAGCTTTCAAACATGAGGGAACAGAAACACCAAATGTAAAACATTTCATGAGCTCATACAACAAGTTCTGCTGCAAGACTGTGGTCTTGCTGATTTGTAGCACTCCAGTGCCCTAGCCACAGGCTACCTCCTCATTGGAGGTGAAGTCCTTGGAGTAAATATCATAATGATGATTTGCCTTAAAAGACATCTTAAGCTTTAGAATAGCCCAAGGAAATGTTGTAAAACATACAAGCCTCTTCCGAACTGCGTGTTGACATAGCATGCATGCACTCAACTAAACCGGAATGGATCCTTCCACTGGGAGAAACCAAAAGGGAAGGAAACACCCTAGGGAGCTGCAATGCCAAGTAACCAGCAGCCTGCTGAAGGGCTGTGACAGAGCTGCCGCAAGATGCCCTCTCCCTTCCCTCCTCTTTCTGTTCCCTTGTCCCAGAGAGCAGCAGGTGATGGCTGTACCAGCTCCTTCCAGTAGCCTTGCAATAGCCAACTGCTGCTTCTCTGCAGGGCTAAGAAATGAAGGTGCTGGGCATCTTACAAAAACAACTACAAAATCCAGAATCTGCAGTGACAGATCCTTCAGAGCTGTGGCAGCCCTCTGGTTCAGACTGGACAACCCCTGGGTTTCTTTGAGGGTTGCTGAGGGTACAAGCCTGTGAATAACTGAATGATGAATAAGATTTAGCCTGGGACATAAAGGGGAAAGGGAGAAAAGAATCCCCCTTTTAATAGGGGAAAAATAGGAATTAAAAAGAAAAAATGTATTTTAAACTTCACATACTTAAGATGCACAACAACCAGTTGCTTCCCTTAGATCTAGAAGTTTACACAGATATTAGTAGCACGCTTATGCATTTCTAAACATTTGAAAAAGCATTAGGAAAGGAACAGGAAACTTACCAACAGTATTAATAGGTTGTCTGTAAGGTATTAAGCCAAAACTGTACTGAAATACTCCCCTAGCATGAAATAGGGGTAAAGCAAAACCCATTATCTTTTGCAACTTCTCCTGCACATTTCTCAGCCATGACCCTTTGGGATTTGCAACTTGCTTGAACAGTTCATTTTCACCAAAGGAAAACACCGGGACCAGATGAGCCCTGTAAAACAAAGAACACACTGAGAACCCCACTTCAGCCTGCGCTTGCACTGTGTTTCACATCGGCAGCATGGAAATGGTTTCACAATAACCAGCACAGAAAACACTGGCAGCTCCAGACTTCATGGAGCATTCAAATCTGATATGCACCTGCTTTTTGGCTGCCTTGGCTGTTTTGGGGTTTAACAAAATAAGAAGTGATTGGCATACAACTAGCTTTTGGGCAGTATTTAGCTGGTTGGTACCCATCACAACTTTTTATGACTGTTCATAATCATGAAAATTAATAATCGTATGTATCATAAGTATGATCTTATCCACCACTATTTCAGCAAGTCCACCCTTGTTCCACTGCATTTTCTCCCTTGGCAAGCACAGCAGCCTCACTGCTAACCTTATAATGCTTCCAGCTGGGTGGCATCAAAACCAGATCTCGGCTTTCCTCTGCCTTTTGACCGGAGCAATGAATGCACTTGATTTCAGCACAGAAACCATGATAAAACCCAGACATCCTTACAGGCATGGGTGCAATGCCAAATTCCTCTGCTGTCCAATTCCTAGTGAAATCCTGCTTCCGCTAGGCTTCTTCGAAAACACCAGCCTTAATCCATTATTCCCAGAGGTCAAATCCTGCCCACAGAAATTATAACTCACTCTGGCTCCTGCATAGCCTAATGAATTCTCATTCAGCTCATGAACTGGCTTGAGAGGAAAGGCACTGACTGGCTCATGANTCCTGCTTCCGCTAGGCTTCTTCGAAAACACCAGCCTTAATCCATTATTCCCAGAGGTCAAATCCTGCCCACAGAAATTATAACTCACTCTGGCTCCTGCATAGCCTAATGAATTCTCATTCAGCTCATAAACTGGCTTGAGAGGAAAGGCACTGACTGGCTCCTGAAAAATTACTTAGGCTGATGGAGTCAGTGCAGTTTTCTCCTTTAGGAAAAACTACTGCTACATTTAAAAACATGACAGCAGTAGGCTTTTTGATTAATGCTTAGTTTTATTAAATATTATTCTACAGAGTTTAAAGCAAATAGAGCAGGGTATTCCTAAACAATCTCTGAGATATACAGAGGTTGCTTATTTGCTTTAAGTCTTAGCTTTGGTATCTGAGCTCCATTCAACCCACACTATCTTTGAGAAAAACCTTACTGTAAACTATCAGCATTGCTATAATATTGTCAGGATAAATTACCGCACACTCTGAACACCTGAGGAGGATGCACTGAGGTCAGAGCTTGCTGGAAAGTACTGTGGACAATCAAAACCCACCAGTATGGGGGAAAAAACCACCATTTCTACAGCTTCTCAAGCCTGAGGGCTCCCAAAGACTATCATTTTCACTCACTACTCTGAGTAGTGTCTGCTCAAAGGTTCTTTCTCAAATAGGGCACATATCACCTAGCCACCTGTGAAGGAAATATTGGAAAGCCTGGTACCTACAATGGCTGTGTAAATACTCCACTTTTTACTACAACGCTAAAGACAAACAGGAATATCTTGTGGTGCAATAGCACCCTGATACTGTGGGATTTGTTTTAATCTGGTGAAGGCTTTTGCAAGATGCTATGTAGGAGGTTGAGACAGAGAAATAAGTAACTTATGATTGTGAAACAAAGCAACTTAGCTGATTCATCATTTGCTTCATGTCATTAGGATTTCTACATATCAGATACCTATATTACCTCGGATCAAAGTGTCTTTTCAACAAGTACAGAGGACTTCTGCTAACATATTCAGACCACATTTGATTCCTAGCTGAGGAACCACAGCTTCTCTGTGCTGGCAGCACAGGAGCCAGAGCACAGATCTCTCCACTGCCCCTTCCTATCTTGGTATTTGATGCTGCAGATCACAAGCACCAGAAGCATGCAGGCACTGACAGCAGGTGGTTCTTCTTATCTGTATCCTGAAAACCTCCCTTACTCTTCCATTTCCGTGTGAGTTGGAAGGTTTTTTCACATTTTCTTAATTGTTAGAAACAAAATGTTAAAGCCAGAAGCAATTACTGGATGCAGTCTTTGGCAAGAGCTCAGGACTGCCAACAGTGCTGCAAATCTCTGTTAGTCATACTGTCCCTCAGCCCCACTGTATAGAAACAAAGTCAGGATTCCTACACTTCATGTAGGAGCAGTTTTTCTTGCCAGTGCTCAGACCCAGAATGACTTGTAGCCTGGTGGTTAAGGTGACCATGTGTGAAGTGTATGCTTGAAGTCACTCAGGCAGAGACGGGAATTATCACCCTGGTGGTGGGCTCTACACAACTAGGCCTCTTTATGAAAGAAGAAAAACAAAAAGAACTCATACAGAAAGAATTGGGACATTCCTGTGTTTTATAAGTCTCCTGATCTTGTGTGTAGGGGATGGTTTTGAAATCAAGGCCATGAGAGGCACAGGTGTATCTAGTTTCTCAATTCCAATCAGTTTAGAAGAGAGATAAACACCAACCTTTGTAATCTGCCAGATCAGATATTTATGGGCACACTATATAGAAAAAGGCACCTAAATATTCTTCTAAACTTTAAGGTTAAAAAATAAAAGCTACTAGTAGTGTTTAGGATCCCACTGGATTAATGAGCAGAAATTGAAGAAAGACTCATTTAGGCACTGAAGCCCTAATTTAAAGACACAAGTGTTGTTTCTGGCTACAAATTAGACTAAAAGGTTACTTTCTATCAGAGAACAGATCCTTTATGAGACTTCTAGTGATATGTATAAGAAATCTTCTTGGAATCTTGGACAGAGCAGTTTCTAGTTAAAAACAGACCTTATCATTGTGTGTGAGGACAGCGCACTCCTTTTCAACGACCATCTTNAAAAGGTTACTTTCTATCAGAGAACAGATCCTTTATGAGACTTCTAGTGATATGTATAAGAAATCTTCTTGGAATCTTGGACAGAGCAGTTTCTAGTTAAAAACAGACCTTAGCATTGTGTGTGAGGACAGCGCACTCCTTTTCAGCAACCATCTTTTTCCCAGTTAATAGCTTAAAAAAATCTGTTACATATTTCTCAAAACTACTATTTTTTTTCCTCATTGCTTCACATGCCAGTATACAATCCTGGAAGCTGTTCAGAAAGCTTAGCAAGAACAAGCCATCAGTTCCAATGTTTCTAGTATACAAGACATCTAGACCAGTCCAGGACAAACACAATAGCTTATACTGTGTAAAGTGTAAATTGAGATTTTCACCAAAAATTCCCAGAAACTTACTTCTGCAAGTAACTACCTTCAAAGGAAATCTTTAGAATAAAGGTAAAAACAAATCTTCCTAGATAACAGTTTCCAGTGATTTAATAAAACAGGACTTAACTTCCTATTTTTTTTATTTTTTAAAAATTATAATAAAATTCTACCTTAATATAACGATTTTAATATAACAAATTTTAAATTTACAAAACAGAAAACAGAATGCTCCACTCAGCAGTAACAGCCAAGGTTTACTAATACAGTTTCATAATTCTTACTCTTTGCTAGTGCAAAAAACAACTGAAACAAAACAAGATATGCTAATAACACCTACTGCTTACAAATTATGATAAGCCAAAGGGAGTTTGCAACACTCCCAGACTGGATCTAGGTGGACAGACAGGCTCCTATGCCAGACATCTGCAGGTTCTTAGACAAGTACCTTTTTAAAAATCTAATTATATGAGTTTGAGAATGTACATAAGTAATGCACTTTAAACCGAGCATTCATTTTCCTTGCATCTCTATTTATAGAATCAACCATGTTTTTTCTTGCACAGTAAATGAGATGTTGGCTGAACATGAGCCAGGCTGTGCCCAAGTAGCCAAGAAGGCCATGAGCATCCTGGCCTGTATCAGCAATAGTGTGGGCACCAGGGCAAGGGCAGCAATCATCCCCCCGTACTCAGCACTGCACCTCAAATCCTGTGTTCAGTTCTGGACCCCTCACTGCAAGAGAGACATTGAAGTGCTGGAGCGGGTGCAGAGAATCATAGAATAGTTAGGGTTGGAAAGGACCTTAAGATCATCTATGTCTCTGCCATAAGCAGGGACACCTCACACTAAACCATGTCACCCAAGACTTCGTCCAACCTGGCCTTGAACACTGCCACAGATGGAGCACCCACAACCTCCCTGGCCAACCCATTCCAGCATCTCACCACCCTAACAGGAAAGAATTTCTTCCTTAGATCCAATCAAAACCTCTCCTGTTTAAGTTTGAACCCGTTACCCCTTGTGCTGTCACTACAGTCCCTAATGAAGAGTCCCTCCCCTGCATCCCTATAGGCCCCCTTCAGATACTGGTAGGCTGCTATGAGGTCTCCACGCAGCCTTCTCTTCCCCAAGGCTGAACAGCCTCAACTTTCCCAGCCTGTCTTTGTATGAGAGATGCTCCAGTCCCCTGATCATCCTCATGGCCCTCCTCTGGACTTGTTCCAACAGCTCCATGTCCTTTGTATGTTGAGGACACCAGAACTGCACCCAATACTGCAGGTGAGGTCTCACGAGAGCAGAGTAGAGGGGCAGGATCACCTCCTTTGACCTGCTGGTCACGCTCCTTTTGATGCAGCCCAGGATACAGTTGCTTTCTGGGCTGCAAGCACACAATGAAGCTGGCTCATGTTCATGTTCTCATCGACCACCACCCCCAGATCCTTCTCCTCAGGGCTGCTCTCATTCTCCTCTTTTCCCAACCTATAGCTGTGCCTGGGATTGCTGTGACCCAGGTGTAGGACCTTGCACTTGTCATGGTTCAACTTCATGAGGTTGGCATCAGCCCAAGGTCCCTCTGGATGGCATTCCTTCCCTCCTGCATANGACCCAGGTGTAGGACCTTGCACTTGTCATGGTTCAACTTCATGAGGTTGGCATCAGCCCAAGGTCCCTCTGGATGGCATTCCTTCCCTCCAGCATATCCACCGAACCACACAGCTTGGTGTCATTGGCAAACTTGCTAGGGGTGCACTCAATCCCACTGTCCATGTCAGCGACAAAGATGTTGAACAAGACCAGTCCCAACACCGATCCCTGAGGGACACCACTTGTCAATGAAGCTGGTGAAAGTTGTTTAGTCTGGAGAAAAGAAGGCTGAGGGGAGACCTTATTACTCTACAACCACTTGAAATGAGGTTGTAGCAAGGTGGGGGTTAGTCTCTTATCCCAAGTAACAAGTGATAGGACAAGAAGAAATGGCCTGAAGTAGCTCCAGAGGAGGTTTAGATTGGATACCAGGAAAAATTTCTTCACTGAAAGGGTTGTCAAGAATTGGAACAAGATGCTCAGGAATGTGGTTGTGTTGCCATCCCTGGAGATATTTAGATGTGGCACTTAAGGGATGTGGTTTAGTGGTGGACTTAGTGCTGGGTTAAGGGTTCGACTTGATGACCTTAAAGGTCTTTTCCAGCCTAAATGATTCTATGATTCTGTTCTATAAAGTATAGTTAAGAATCAATCTTTATTCAAATCATGCTTACTATATCAGCCCAGATGGGAAACTTACCCATGTTTCAAGGCCATTTTAATAAAGCCTTTCCTCTTGAGGATGCTCAACGTTAAACTTCCAGGACGTGCATTCAGAGATTCCTCTGCCCCTCCAATCACAATGATGGATGCATGACCACCTTCTTTGTTATTCAGCACATGAGAGACACTCTCCTTGGATGCAGAAACCATGCCTTCAGAAACAAACATTGTAAGAGTGACCACTGGATCTTCATGTACAAGTACAGTGGAATTTAAGAAATATTTTTAACCATCTAAATGATATTACAAAATTATTACAACACAGGACAGGTTTCAAATGTTGGGTTCAACCCCCTTAATCTGCAATAGATTTGGTCTTACCCAAGTCCTTTGATTTCACACTGATGAGCTAAATGCTGTTTGGCTATCACAGGAATTTTAAGATTTTCAGGGCAGAGTGTGCTCTTCAGCCAACTTAGCTGCCCCTCAGAGAGGTTCTGTCCCAAGAACAGAGTTGAATGGCAGCAGATACTATCAAGAGGCAGCAGCTAAAGCCATAAAGCAGGTGCATATAAACACAAGCACAGAGGGTTTAACAGAATGAATAGAGGACTTGTTAACTCAAACACAGCTCTACAGCACCAAGCTGACCCCCTTATTTCTTTCCAAAGCTATAAAGCAGCAGCTCCATCTAAGGCAATGGCACAACAGTATCAGAAGCAGCAGAAAACGCTCACTTATACTATTCCCACTGACTGTACCAGATCATTCTCTAGTAACCAGTACCTGCACTCATTTAATCTATTTAGGCTAAAATAGCAGAATAAATGAAGCTTTCCTGGTACTCCTGCTGATCCTGATACTTTTCTAATCAGAGGCACATTTCCATACAGGCCTTTAACATTGACTTAGACCTTGCTCTAAACTTGGTCTTTTGGAAGATCCTCCTTCTAACAGACATGTGTTTAACCCCTCCAGAGTTCCTCTGTGCCCTAAGTTTTACTTCAAATATTCAGAGTAGCACCATTTACCCAGAAGCCATGTTTAATTACATTGTGTTGAATTATTATATCTTAAATGACAATTTAGATATCAAGTTGTTTGTGTTGTTGCTGGTTTTTACAGTGCTAGTATCAAAGTGTGCTCTTTTGGATGTTAACCAAAGACTTCATATCCTGTTACATGCTTGCTCTTTTTCCTGTGACAAACATTAGTGTGGATTATGAAAATCTCACAAGAAAGGGAAGATGACCATGATTTAGTTTTGACAGCTGGCCATCAAGAGGAATAGCTTGCTACTGGAGCAAGTTCAGACCTCAGTAAAAGGCTACTTCCACTTGCCATATATGTCTTCACAGTCACCACTGTGACTCTGAAACATGCAGTTGACCTGACAGTCACAAATAATGAGAGTCATACTCATTCATCCATTGGCATGCATTTTCTCTGGAAGAGAAAGAAAGAGCCACTGTTCTTCCCCAGGATAAATTTACCTCCCTTGCTGAAGCAGAGATGTCAGCCCATAACGCTGGGCACTATTTCCCCCTCACTCATACTGGAGTTCAGTACTGCTGCAACAGCCTTTCCTGATGAGAAAAACTGCAGCCTGGCAGGCTTTGGAGACAGGGAGAAAAGGACTGGGAGAAGAAACAATGTGCTAGGAGCATGGCTTTTACTACATGGAAGATTTTGCAAGTGTTTTATGATTTGACCGATGACCTGTGCTATACCAAAGGTCCCCTCCAGATTATCAGCTACATACCTGTGAAAAACAAGCTACAATACTGACTACTCTTTAGCATGCTTTTTACTCACGTTATTTCTCATCTAGCAGATAAATATGTGTTCCTATGGGTAGGATGCAGAAGTGTAAAGCAGACTTCCAGGTTAGGCAATCCCTTAATTTTGCAAGCCTGAAAGAATCCCCTCAGAAAATACATTTGCATGGAATGGCATTCTCTGGTATGTTGAAGTATACATAGATATGCAATTCTGGTATTAATCTGAACATCATCCTAGGCATGTTTCTACAAATTAAAGTGTTGAATAGCTTATCTGAGATCACAGTTTCTATGTTGCAGTCAGGAATAAGAGCTAGATCTCTGTTTCCCAGACCTAGTCTTGTGCACTAGACAATATTTACTAAAATGCTCTAGTTTAATGTATTTAAATAAAATAACACCTGGGTTAAAGGTCACTAGGGGGTTACGCTAGTCTTAATTTCGTTATACATTCTTCTGTTCCCCAAACGTTTTTGATTGTTATTATTATCTTTCATTAGTGCAGTACCAGTCATGAATATCACCAGTTTATGACAAATACTACTCAGAACAGAGAAGACATAAGGATCCTGTCTTTAGAGCTTACATCTCCATTAAAATTATACAAACATGCAATATGGCACCTCAGTCAGAAGTAGGTAATTAATACTTGTAATGAGTAGGATTTAAGACCTTCAGGTAAGAGACTATTCTCAATTTGTTTTACAAGTGTCAGTGCAATGATTAAGTAATGTTGTAAATCAATATGACGTTCTATCCTAGTATGCAGTACTGCTGTTCAAGGAAAAAACAGCAGGGGTTGGGGTTGGTTTGGTTTTTATTTTTTAGAAAAAAAATTAAAAAAAAAAAGTTCAGTGATACAATTTTGTTGAACTATTCATAACGCCTTTCTAATTGTTTTGCAGAAAGTTTATCATAATGCAGATGTTTGATTTAGCACCAGTGCTGATCATTCCGAAGTTAAATTGCTTACCATTTATAGGTACAGTCATAGACCCTACATTTGAAGCAGAAGCTATAATACAGAACAACAACTGAAACATCCTGCTTTTACCTACCAGCACTCATTACGTATTCTCTGAAGAAGGGACAGCCAAACCAGATGGGCATGATGTGAAGATACGGAGTAATGCCAGGAAATAAACTGCTGAAACTTGAACTGGTGCAAAAGTTACCAAAGGCTCCAGCTACCAGGACTCCATGAGGGTGAAAGCCAAATATGTAGTTGTGATTTGGATTCAGATCTGAAGTTTTTATAAGCTGCAAAATAGAGACAGCAGAGGACAAAACACTTACCTCAGAAGGATTCTCAAAAACAACAAGTATGGAGACTGTACATTGACAGGACACAGAAGGGATGACAATTCATTTTTCTCTGAGCACTGTCCCATATTACTGGGTGATATAAGTTTAAATAGATGTGTCTCAAGATAACATGTTTGGCATTTACCGTGATGGGGCACTACTATCACCAAGTAGAAAATCAGCCCTTGCCCCTTTTTGTCACTAAATCTCAGACTTCCCATGTTAAAACACAAGTTAAATTCACCCTGGCATAAATATTAGAATTTTACCAAAGATGAGTCTTAAATGTTTACCCACACTCAAGGCTATCCAAGCTGTTTCTGTTACAATGCATACAGTTCTGTGAGGAACCTTTTACTCACTTGAATGGGAAAGTATTCCCTAAAGTACTTCCAAACAGTCCAACTTCTCACCCACTGCGACCGTCGACCCCCTGCACATGGCGTTTCCCAGTCAAGGTACAGCCACAGCAGGTACAGAACAGCAAGGAACCAGAAGTTGCCCAGGATCAGGATCACAAAGAATCCACAGCAAAACTCTGCTGCAAGAGACAAAAATAAAAGGAAAACACAACAAGCATTAATGTTTGCTATCTGTTTTACCTAAGGCAGAATAAAAGTAGAAAGCAAGAGCCAGCAAAGATGCAAAGCTCCAGCCAGCAAGGAGAGAAGGAGAAAGGAGAGCTGTGGAAGGAAAGAGGAGAAAGGAGGCCACAGCAAGCTCTCTTTTCTGAAGAGTGGTGTTGTGCAATCATTTTCCCTTTGTGTTTCTTAACTTCTCCACCTGTAATATAGGGATGACAGTTCTACCCCCTGTGAAAAGTGCACTGTGACTGGACTAGGAAATGCACTAGACAAGACCAAAACATTACAGATTCCACTTCAGCCTCTAAACACATCATATATGTGGAAGCTCACCACTGCTGTGGAACACACCAGCAGTTTCATAAGACCTGAGACTTTCAGACCCACGTTAATCATAACATCCTACTACAAAAACACTACATAGAAGTGTACACTTCAAAGGGCCAGAAGAAGCTGGAGCTCAAACCCAAAACTCAGGGAAACTCCCTTTGGAAACTTTATCTTTGCAGGACTTGCAGAATTCTGTACTTTTGCAGCAACTCATGCAGCTATGGACGGAGTTGGCACAGTAGAGCAGTACCTGCTGCTCTTCACCCTGCAGTACACCCTGCAGCAGCCTGCTCTTGTCTTGTGAACAAAATGCATCAGGCTCACAGATTAGAGTAATTCAGCAGGTGCCAAATTACAGTTCTGCAAGGGAGCCAGGGCTTTAGCACCATGTATTTATGCAATGGCAAGCAAAGCAGGACCCAGCCCTGACTGAAAGTCTCAACAGGCAGAGTTGTGAGAAATAGGCATTTTTCTGTAGTATTTTACAAAGCAGAAATAGTACTTTGTGTGTCCCACAACTGACTGGCTTCCTTCTTGAGGACAATAACCTGTTATGTTCTAAAAGGAGTTGTACCAGTGAAACATACTGAGCCAAAAAACATAAGTAAAGAGTACAGCAGAAAATCAACAGCAGTACTTCAGGCAATAATTTGGTTAACACAATGCAAACATTACCCACACTGAAAACTTTAAAACTTTAAAAGCAGACAAAGAGCAAAACCTACTCATCCTCATGAAGCATCATTCAACAGAGATTACATGGGGAAAACTCACAGCAGATTTTCTGTACCAAGCATGTGTCAAGCTGCTAGAATTCAGAGCTTACCTTGGCCTGGGGGCACTCTTGAGTTTCCTCCAACCTGAAAACTTAACTTTTTCTGAACTCAAGTCAACTTGCCCTTGTGCCTAGTTTGACTGTGCCTTCAGAGTGGAGATGTATACAATGTCATGGGGTGAGTTAGAACTACTGCAGAAACCAGGAGTAGACAGAGCAAGCAAAGCTTCTGGTTAGAGTGAGCAGGAAGCAAAGGAGTAAACATTCTTATTTCCAGCAGGAAAAATCAGGAATTGCATTTGCTCCAAGGAAGGAGAACGCAACAACCATAACCAAAACCAGAACTGACATCAAATCTACTGTTTGAGGGATACTCCATTCTTCAGTACCATCAGTACAGAACCTCATTGCTTCCTGCTTAAATAGGCAACCTGATCTTGCAGAGAAGCACATCAGTCAGAGCTTTACACAGCTGAGGCTCACAGACCTCCAAAGGCAATGTGAAAATCTCCCACAGCTGCAACAAGTTCTAAGGAACATTGTTAATGCAGGACAAGTTGCACAGGTGAAAGATGACAATTCCACTGCTCCAGAGGGAAAAGTCACTGAGAATTCCATACCAGCAACACTTCAAAGCAGAGCACAAATATTTTGAGGGAAAGTCTTTGAAGACGAGATGCTGAAACTATAGCAATTTCTATTGCTGTCAGGAATGCTGATCTGGACAGGATGTCAAGTTTGAATAAGTATGAGAATTTTTTTTAATTGCCATAAATAAATTTCAAGTTGTTAAGCAAAAAAATGATAAAAACTTCATATTCCCTACCTTTTTCTTTTTTCTTTTGGGGGGGAGAGGGCTGGTGGTGGCTCAGAATCACATGGCTTTTTACTGTTTCCTAGCCAAATAGCTGAAAAATGGTTTGGATCAAAGCATCCTTGCTGTGAGAGCTAATTAAACCAGTAGTGAGAAGTGCCAGATAGCAGTATTTAATACTATGCAGACAAACATACACAAGATCAACAAGCTCACTGCTTTGCTTTAGCTAGAACACGTTCTTGCGTGCATGTAAGGTATGGGGAAATAAGTGAGCTGTCAGCACTTCCTAAGGGGAACTCAGCATCTTGTAGGACAAAGCTGATTTATTACTGCATTAGCAATGAGACATGCAAAGCAAATTCCTTTCACCATACCTCATTATTTCAATGCACTAAGAGCCTGAAAGGTGAGTTAAACACTGGTGACTCAAAACCAATGAGCCTATTAAACACAAAACCAGTGTTTTCTCCTTCAAAGAATACAGTGAGTAAATAAATGGCAGCTACTTTACCTAAATTCATAAGCAAATTCCAGGCAAAAGGCAAAAAACTTTTAATTCATCACTTTATCATTGCCTCCTTGGATGTAGTGTACACAGTAAGCGTAACTTCTTTGCTTGATCTTGAGTTTTCTTGAGCTTTGAAAATATTTCTATGGTGTATTGGAAGGGGATGGGGGTGAGGGAGGAAGGAAATAACAATTAAAAGACAAATCACTGCCATGAGACTCTGAATATCCAGTTTGCCAGCCAACACTGGCAAGTCCCTTTTCCTCCATTTTCCCATTTACAACATGTGGATACTCGTCTGTTTCAAGAATCCAGTGAAAAATATTATCTACAGTGTTAGCTAGTAGCAGCAGCAGCCATCCTGCCCAATGATGTTTGAGCATCTGATGTTTCACTCATTAAATAGGCCCTGAGTTCACAGCTGTGGGCACCAAATTCACAAAATAGTTAAATACCACAGAGGCAGGAAATAGAAAGCCACCACACTGAGTGAGGAAATACAGGCAATCCTAGCAAATGCATCTGCAATTAGTAAGGAGCCATAAATGTTTGAGTAATATTTATTGTAAGGCTTACCAAATCTAAGATTGTCCACTAGAAGAAAAGCCTCCCATTACTCTCAGGGCAGTCGCAAACTATGTCCAGTCAGTGCAGGTGTATCCAGGTGGGCAGGGTGCTTGTCTCAATCCAACCAGCACTACAGGCTCTCCATAGTACCCCATAAAGCCATGCAAAGCACTTTACACCAAAGCCTCCAGACTGCTCAACAGCTCATGACAGGTGTGAACAACAAGCCAGCTCCTGCTGTTTACTATATGCCCTCCACAATGCTTTCTCTAAAAACATTGTGCTCTATGTCTTAAATGAGTTAGAGAATTTCAAAGTTCAGCAATGTGAACCTCATGCCATAGAGGACATAGAGGACAGGATCCTTATCCCACTGGCATTCTAGGCCATACACAGGTGGAGATGTGATTTTTAATGCTATACTTCTCTGGGCTTTATGAGAACATTCCCATAAGAATATACAAAGCAAGGTGAAAAGCTGATTTCTTACACCCACAACCATGGGTGTAGGGACAGGGATGAAACATGACATATTTGACAACAACCACACTGATGTATCTACATCAGAACTGCCATTTTATTGCCATTAGTCTTCAGAGCAATGCCTCTGAGCTGGGTGCCTGAGGAAGAGAACCTTAGAGGGAACACACTAGGACAACACAGTTCTATTATTGATTTTGCTATTAAAATATTCTTTTCTCTGCTCAGTGGAGTCTTTAATCATGGAAAGAAAGAAAAAAAAAAAAAATCAGCCTTAATTTTTGGAACTATTTATAAATAGTAAAGAAAGGGATAGCAATATTAATGACATAACACATATGGTAAATGGACTCCAACAGNTTATCTGAACAGTGGAGTCTTTAATCAAGGAAAAAAAAAAAAAAAAAAAACAAAAAAAAATCAGCCTTAATTTTTGGAACTATTTATAAATAGTAAAGAAAGGGATAGCAATATTAATGACATAACACATATGGTAAATGGACTCCAACAGTCCCACCAAAGGAAGACCTGAGGCAACAGGCAACACCTGAGAGGAGGCAACCTGCCAAAAAAACAGTAAGCAAATTCATGCCTCTGCAGATTACTGCTCTGCAGCTTTTACACACAAAACCTCTTTAAAAAGAGTCAATGTTAGCACTATCCTGTTTAGAGCCAAGTAGTCTGAGCAATTCTGTCAATATACAGATTTTCACCAGGACCACCGGAACTTGCTATCACGTTTTACCCATGCCAGATATGCACTCGCTACAGAAAACAAGCTGAGAATTTACTTAAACTAACTTGAAAACTGTTGAAGTCCACAGGATTTTGGTAGCCATCTCCAGGACTGATCAGGGTCATAAGGAGGTCAGCATCTGCTGAACAAGTTTCAGTCTCCTGTAGCAAAGGGCCTTTGTCAGTTTATTGGTCACAAGTGGGAGTCCCAATCACAAGGATATTTGAACATTTCTACCAAGGAAGATGCATTTCAACATTACTGTGATAACAAATACAAACCCTTGGTTTGGGGGCTTGTTTACTCTGGAATTTGGTTCCAATTCCCAAGCAAGAAGACCTTCCATTGGCAAGATACAGAGCATTAGGCACTATTGACTTGTAGATTGTGTGGTCTGGGAACAGTAAATCCCCAAGTTAGTGATTAGCAAATCCCAGGACAACATGCCAAATTTAGTCTATGTATTTCCTGTTTCTTTTATTTCTCCTTAGGCATCCACTATCAGTTATGTTCACATACAGGTTGACAAGCCAGGGCCTCTATCCTGACACAGCACAGCCATTTTTCTCTTAAGAGATACAAACAAATAAACACAGAGACATGGTTAAATTCCCTCCATAAGATGCAGGCAACAGAGGTAGCATTCCTAGAGTTACTAGTCAGTCAAGCATCACCAAGTACCCTGTTATTCTCTGTGATCACACATCAGTCCCTACCCATAGGGCAGCAATAAGCTTCAAGGATAGACAAATACAGACTAACAAAACAAGTAGCAATACCAGCCAGCTTGCTAGGAAAGGCTCCTACAGCTTCACTGCATTTCCTTGAGTATGAAGGGGTTTTTTTAAAAAGGAGGAATGAGACAATTTAAATTAGCTGGTGAATTACACCAGCACCAAATAACTTTTTCCCCAAACATGCAATGATGTTTTGTTATCTCATTACACTGACAACTGCTTTCTCAACACACAAGTCATTTACTATTCCAGCAGCAATATCTCATTCTGTGGCAAATGTTTCATCATTTCTATTCTATTGGGGAAGCCAGATCCACAACTCAAAACTGTCTCCAGTCAAGATCAATTAACAAAGTTCTTCATCCTACACACTACATACACATAAGTTTAATCACTAGGGAACAGGATGTGCTTTAACATACATCACTGTCTTTAGCATATTATTTTGTGGCTTCATGCATATTCAAGTACACCTTTTATTATGTACCGATTTTGTATCATTAAGTATTTTGCAAATAAACACAGAGGTGCATGCACAACAGTCACTTCCTAGGTGTCCAGTAAGGAGAAGACCAGTGTGCCATTGTCTGGATCAAGACACTTCCATTCTACCCAAGTTACCTAGTCCCACATTTGATTTTGTACACACTTAAATTCCACTGTCTCTTTTCACGTGACATGCACAGAAGTTAGCAAATGAGAAGCCCACAGATTCACCTTCTAGCTTTGTTTTCTCTAAAATGCTGTGGCTGGATTTGTATATATAAGGGAAGAAGAAAAACAAAAGACTAATGCACCTGCAAAGCAGCACTTAAGCCAAATCTCGTACCTCCTGCCTAGGTACTGTCACCTACTGACAGAAATGAACCTCACTCACAGATGTGCACTGCTGAGGTGCACAGCTCACCCCTGCAGCACACCTATATACCAAGGGGAAATCACTGCTTAGTTACTGCAAGAAAAACAGAAAACCTATGCTGGTTCGTAACAGGAAGATATCAAACACACTATTAACTGCAGCAAAATTACCTCAGTCAAAGTTCTTAACAAAAACATTTCCAAGCTTAAAACCAAAGATTTCATACTAAACACCAGGTACGTCCACTTCATTTGCTGATATTGACAACTTATTTTACATATATGTATCATGGAACCTACAGTTAAAACATGGGGTGATGCAACCTCTTTGCTCTAATCCCCAGTCTATTTAGCAGCACTTCGAGATTTCATTTCTCCAGGTGACTTTCTGGCTGGGGTTGGGCTGTACAACAGCACAGATTGATCACAAGCAGGTGTTAGCACACAGCTTCACAAGCACACATGACGTGGGTGCTGCACCAGCTTGGAACAGGGCCAAACCTGCTGTAGGACTGCCAGCCCCTGGCCAAGATGAGGAGTCAACAATTACAGACATAAAACTACATCTATCAAAACTGTCTGTTTCAGCTTTTTTTCTAAAGCAGGTACTCTGAAACTGCAAAGCTTCATATATTTCCCATTTCAACAGTGAAACACTAATGACTTGAAATTATGCTTCAGCCTGAAGCTGTTCTGTATTTCTGCTAAACATAGTGAAAAACAGCATTGTTTTAGCGTTTCCCATTTTTCATAGCTTTAATTTTCTAGACTCCAAGCCGATACCAGTCATCTTTTAAAAGAAGGAACCCTACTTAAAACACTCTTCTTTTTCATGTAACTTTAACTATTTTAGCCTGCTGCACTTGGAGCACATAGGATAGAAAACCATATGGTAGTTTCAGCTGGCACACCATGGGAAACTGTTGGGTGGGAATTTTCTCTTGTCTATTCCCGAAGCTCTTGGAGACAGATCACAGTATTTCAGAACTTATTTGTGCCTCTGGTGTCATGCCCCTACATAACAGAAGTGGATAGCACTGCTACAGTGAAAACTTGTCTTTCCTGCTTGGGGGCAAATTTTGGCAGCTTGCAGTACAGAGCAGGGAAGCACAGAAGCTTACACACAGAATTTTAAAGAGGTTCTTTTGTACGTAATGAAATTCTGTGCACATCTGTACAGCTTTTTGGAGACAGAGACATGTCTATTCTGCTTGTGCTCTACAGCAGAAGCAATATATCTGTGGTGCAGACCCAGCCTACACCAGTATGCTGTGTGAAGAAACAGAATTTTCTTGCTTGTGCTGTGCTGCTGCAACTGTTTGCTCAGTATTTGCTGACCAATTTGCTCTTTCTGTAAGTGATGATGATACTCACAGCCTTCAACAACCACTGCATATATGCATTTCAGGCCAATCTGTGAGCAGACTCTGGTCAAACAAGCAAGAGGGCATTGTCAGTCTTCAATTCCATGATCTCAGAAAGCCAAGTGGCATTACAACAAACAAGCCTGGAGAGCAAGGAACAAACACCAACACAATATGCTTTTTACACCAAACTCAGCCACTCTTCTGGGTCTCAGCCAGGAAGATGAAATCAGCACTTGATTTTCAGTCTTCTATTCAAGTCATATTATGGATTCTAAGTTGCAACAGACTCACATTCCCCTCACAGCTGAGTCTATGTGCCAAATCATGTTTTCACATGTCGCTATGCAGATTTAAAGGGCATCATTGACCAATCCAGCCCTTGCCTTTTGGGGCACAAATTTTTAGAGTTATCTTATCTGTTAGTCCTATCTGTCCATTTTATTAAGCTATGGCACTTCATCACATACTTAGATGTAAAACTTTAAGAACTAAGCCAGTACCCTATTTTTTCAACTGTTCTTAACAGAATCTTCGCATCTGTAATATGCATCATTACTTATGACATTATGGTGTTATCTGTGAATGTTTTCACATGCAGATATTTTTACATAAGAAAGACTGAATTTACATAAGATCTTGCTTTGCATAAATGAGTTTCAGCCATGCATCAACCCCCAAACAATACCTAGCCCTCCAACCTATCCTGTGATGAATTCACACAGTATTTCACTTGTACTGAGGCACTCCCCTGCATGATTTGAAAGTGTCATTTTTGACTCCAAGAGCTTACAAATAAACAGTATTTCTGTATTTTGTCTACTCAGCAGACCACAAAAAGGCTGAAAAAAAAAAGACTCAATAGCTATCCAGACATCAGAAACCAACCCATTTTCCACTTTCAGTCATTTAGGATTCAGCACCTGAATTTTCCTGGAGCTATGTGAAACTTTCTGGCCAGATCACCCTGACTGTCCTATGACTGAAAGGATACACCTACAAAATACCAAGGTCACCTTGGATAGCTCTGAGGATAAACATCCCCATAAAAGCACAAGCAGATGATTATTATTAGAATCAGCTTGTCCACCAAAGTTCAAGCATTCTTGCAACAGATTTTTTCGTGATCATGTGCACTAAAGTGAACATAACCAGCCATAACACACTTCCATATTGATTTTCCTTGACATTTATACCAAGGCAGCGCCAGCTGCAGAAGACAGCTGCTTTCTCCCTCTTAACCACAGCAAGAGTGGACTTTCTGCAGCCCAATTTCTTCTAGTAAGAGCAGAATGACATGATTTTCTGCAGCAGTGTTGTTAGTAACTAGGCTAGGATAAAAAATTATTTCCTTCCACTGCCAGTGAACTGCCACTGCATTATCATTAGACGGGAATAATGGTATATGCCAGGATGTAATTCAATAACAGAAAATTACATGCACCAGCTATTTACAATGCTACCACAAACACAAACTCTAAAGAGTTCGAGCACATATAATTTAGAGGCAAAAAAACAGCCAAGTGGTAAGGATAAATCTGTGAAGGTGCTTCGTACTCTCCATACTTCCCCAACATACCCAAATCTTTTATGTGGTGCTAACGACCTAAAATAAAGTATCCTGAAAGATATCAGAGCATTATGTGAATAATACTCTATTTTCAAGATACACAAGGAAGATATTCCTTTTAAGTCCTAAAGCACAGATGTTCTAGCATTTCCAGTAATGCACAGTTACCCTATACCTCAGACCAGTTTTGTGCACAGAGACTGTTCAATACTACCTGCCAATTGACACAGTCCATGAATCTGGTCCCAGAATGTTAAGGCTTAGTTTACCTTATCATGTGACTCATTTCATCAAGTCAAATGTAACTAACCACCAATGCAAATAAGATTTGCTGCTATGAACAGGTGCTTAGTGATATAAGTCTATTAAGATATTCAGAAAATTCCCTAGAGAAAAATAATCCATGGAAAAGGTCTACCAAGTAAAATTGTAATGAATACTTTCTTAAAGCAAGGGAGGATATGTTTCATAAATTTAGGGAAGTGGCTGCATTTAAGCCAGTTCACTGTTGATCCTTATGAGTCTTCATCACCTAGTTAAATGAGAATTTTATTGAACTATAGCATGTAAAGTTATTTTACAGAATCAGTAATGGAAACAGCATTAGTCACATACCAGCTTTTATGCTCACATTCAATAAAAAGTCATTAGTTGTCAAAAACCTTAGTGGGAAACCCACTCAGAAGATGCGGTCACTAGGTTTTTAAGATCATATTTGAAAGAAAACGCATAGAAAGAAACAGACCCCCAAAAGAGAGAAAAAGCCATCCAGAGCTTTCAAGGAGAGGAAACCCAGGTCCAGAAGTGCAATGCTCTTGCCCACCCAGGGATGACTCTCACGCAGGACCACAGAGTGACACAAACTGATGCCCACAGGTGACGCTGGTTAAGGAAAAAGCCGATTCTTTCCCTTTTCTCTCTAGGGCAAGAAGGAGGAAGACTGTTACCAAGCAGAAGGAAGGAGAAGATCCACTGAAGCACGGCGACTGTCTGGATCCTCCTCTTTAGGGGGACGTTGATGGGGGCAAACTCGACCTTCATGCTGACTGCGGGAGAGCAGCGCGGGGAAGCAGGGACCGGCCGGCTCCGGCTCCAGCCCGCCGCCGCGCCGCTCCGCCACCAGCAGCTACGGCCTCTGTTTGTAGGGCAGAACGCGCCCCCTCCTACCACCGGCGCTGCCCACGGCCGCCGCAGCAAGGTCCAGGTCCGGGCCCGGCCCCAGCAGGCGGGGACGAGAAGGCGGCCGCCCCAGCGCAGCCCGCCCAAACCCGTCCGACACAGCTTCTACAGCCGCAGCTCCGAGCAACGAGCCGCGGCACCTGCCCCCGGTTCAAATACACGGCACCGGGCAACAGAGGCGAAGGCTCCGCGGCTTTGTTAGTGCGGACACCGGTGAGAAGCTGTGGTAGTTGTTCTTATCAGGGCAGCCAGCGCTGGTTCTGCCTTGCGTTCCCCAGCAGCATACGTTCGCGCTTAAGGCTCTTAAGAACTAAAGCGCTTACGGAGGCTGACCAAGAGCTTACATCTCCCGTGGCGCCGGGGATTAACCCTGCCGCTTCTAACTGACCCTACACACGCACAGCCGCCTCCCGGCACATAACCAAGGTGACACAAACAAAGCTCCACTATGATGAGAACCCACCCCAAAACGCGCCAAGGCGCCGTCCCGGTTGTGCCCATCTCCCCGTCGGCTCCCGTCCAACGCAGGCGACCCCTCACGCTGCTGGCACCGGGAGCCCCACGCCAGCGGACGCCTCTAACAAGGCGCGGAGGTTCCCCAGCGACCTAGTAATGTCACCGCAGTAGCTGCCCGCCATGCTGCCGGTGCTCGGCGCGATGCCCGCCTCCTTCTGGG
>NDXB01002325.1:0-23015 GCA_002631895.1 Agapornis roseicollis | reverse complement strand
CAGTTACCCTATACCTCAGACCAGTTTTGTGCACAGAGACTGTTCAATACTACCTGCCAATTGACACAGTCCATGAATCTGGTCCCAGAATGTTAAGGCTTAGTTTACCTTATCATGTGACTCATTTCATCAAGTCAAATGTAACTAACCACCAATGCAAATAAGATTTGCTGCTATGAACAGGTGCTTAGTGATATAAGTCTATTAAGATATTCAGAAAATTCCCTAGAGAAAAATAATCCATGGAAAAGGTCTACCAAGTAAAATTGTAATGAATACTTTCTTAAAGCAAGGGAGGATATGTTTCATAAATTTAGGGAAGTGGCTGCATTTAAGCCAGTTCACTGTTGATCCTTATGAGTCTTCATCACCTAGTTAAATGTGAATTTTATTGAACTATAGCATGTAAAGTTATTTTACAGAATCAGTAATGGAAACAGCATTAGTCACATACCAGCTTTTATGCTCACATTCAATAAAAAGTCATTAGTTGTCAAAAACCTTAGTGGGAAACCCACTCAGAAGATGCGGTCACTAGGTTTTTAAGATCATATTTGAAAGAAAACGCATAGAAAGAAACAGACCCCCAAAAGAGAGAAAAAGCCATCCAGAGCTTTCAAGGAGAGGAAACCCAGGTCCAGAAGTGCAATGCTCTTGCCCACCCAGGGATGACTCTCACGCAGGACCACAGAGTGACACAAACTGATGCCCACAGGTGACGCTGGTTAAGGAAAAAGCCGATTCTTTCCCTTTTCTCTCTAGGGCAAGAAGGAGGAAGACTGTTACCAAGCAGAAGGAAGGAGAAGATCCACTGAAGCACGGCGACTGTCTGGATCCTCCTCTTTAGGGGGACGTTGATGGGGGCAAACTCGACCTTCATGCTGACTGCGGGAGAGCAGCGCGGGGAAGCAGGGACCGGCCGGCTCCGGCTCCAGCCCGCCGCCGCGCCGCTCCGCCACCAGCAGCTACGGCCTCTGTTTGTAGGGCAGAACGCGCCCCCTCCTACCACCGGCGCTGCCCACGGCCGCCGCAGCAAGGTCCAGGTCCGGGCCCGGCCCCAGCAGGCGGGGACGAGAAGGCGGCCGCCCCAGCGCAGCCCGCCCAAACCCGTCCGACACAGCTTCTACAGCCGCAGCTCCGAGCAACGAGCCGCGGCACCTGCCCCCGGTTCAAATACACGGCACCGGGCAACAGAGGCGAAGGCTCCGCGGCTTTGTTAGTGCGGACACCGGTGAGAAGCTGTGGTAGTTGTTCTTATCAGGGCAGCCAGCGCTGGTTCTGCCTTGCGTTCCCCAGCAGCATACGTTCGCGCTTAAGGCTCTTAAGAACTAAAGCGCTTACGGAGGCTGACCAAGAGCTTACATCTCCCGTGGCGCCGGGGATTAACCCTGCCGCTTCTAACTGACCCTACACACGCACAGCCGCCTCCCGGCACATAACCAAGGTGACACAAACAAAGCTCCACTATGATGAGAACCCACCCCAAAACGCGCCAAGGCGCCGTCCCGGTTGTGCCCATCTCCCCGTCGGCTCCCGTCCAACGCAGGCGACCCCTCACGCTGCTGGCACCGGGAGCCCCACGCCAGCGGACGCCTCTAACAAGGCGCGGAGGTTCCCCAGCGACCTAGTAATGTCACCGCAGTAGCTGCCCGCCATGCTGCCGGTGCTCGGCGCGATGCCCGCCTCCTTCTGGGTCGACGGAGGCGGGCGCACCAGTTTCACGGGACCCCGGCCAGGCTGCCTGCCCGCCGTCAAGCTAGGGAGCGATGGGTCCGGAGGGCGCTGGCTGGCGGAACAGTGAAAGACCTTCAGGCAGCGCGATGGAAGGCGCGCTGTGGCGGGGGCCTGGCGTGCCGCGGCGCAGGCGCGGTGCGGGCTAGCGGCGTGCCATCATGCCGACTGTCAGCGTGAAGCGAGACCTACTGTTCCAGGCTCTGGGCAGGACTTACAGTGAGTGGTGCGGGCTGCTCGGGCCACCTCACGCCGGGGATCCTCCGGTTGTGCTTTAGGAGGCAGCCACGGGCCTGTCGGGCTGCTATTTCTGGTCACCGCGGCTGCTCGGCCCGGGCAATCCCTTGACGGACGGCGATGATGGGGCATTGCAGCCTCCCCCTGACAGCACCGGTTTTTTCGGTGCTTACCCGGTGTCCACGGAGCTGAACTAACTCCCAGGGGAAGCCCGGGCTTCNCTCTGGGCAGGACTTACAGTGAGTGGTGCGGGCTGCTCGGGCCACCTCACGCCGGGGATCCTCCGGTTGTGCTTTAGGAGGCAGCCACGGGCCTGTCGGGCTGCTATTTCTGGTCACCGCGGCTGCTCGGCCCGGGCAATCCCTTGACGGACGGCGATGATGGGGCATTGCAGCCTCCCCCTGGTTTTTTCGGTGCTTACCCGGTGTCCACGGAGCTGAACTAACTCCCAGGGGAAGCCCGGGCTTCGGACACACAGTGGGGTCGGTACCAGTGTGCTCCGTAGCTGTCTGCTGTTCCCGAGGCCACGGCCAGACAGAGCCACGTGCTCTCCCTGGGGCCTTCAGTCTTTTCCCCACATGAACGCTGTTTGGGTCCAGAGCGCTCAAGAGAGCAGAACCGCGTGTTTCCGAATCGCGGCTTCTGGTTTAAGTTTTACTGTCTGTTTTAGGAGCTGGTTAAACTAAAAAGCAGAGGGAGGAGGTGGGAGCAGGCAAAGCAAACAGTTAATACCATGCTTTCATTCAGTCCTTCTTTCCCAGCTCTTTAGAAACACGACTTAAGAACTGTTTGCCTGAAAGACCGTTTAGGGACATGCAGCAGTTCGTCTAGCCCATTCTGGAGTTGGTAGGCTCTTAAAACATAGGTGCAAACCTCCGCTTTCAGATTAGGGTTGTGTTACTCACATGCTGTGACGCATTTGATGCAACTTCTGTGACAAGCTGATCATTTAAAAAAGTAGTTGCTGGCAGAAGCTGCCTTGCTCCTTTCTCTTGTTTTCATTATCTGCAGGCCAGAGTTGCTCTGACAAACTTTGCTGCAGAGCTAGTAGTGAAGCTAGCCTCTAAGGTTCAGAAGCCCTTGCTGTGACTATAAGAATAATGTGTTAATAAATGTAATACTTACTAAAGAAGCTGCTACTCAGATGCAAATGTAAGCAAAAATCTTCAAATTAAAACATCTAATTTTCTTTTTTCCCAATATAACACCTATTATCTTGTATGAAAGCATTAAAAACAAATTAAAAAATACACACCTGAAGTCTGCTTATTAACCCAAATTCACCTTCTTTGTAGCTGATGAAGAATTTAATGAGCTTTGCTTTGAGTTTGGTTTGGAGCTTGATGAAATTGTAAGTAACATTTTTATTTATTACTTTTTTCAGTAGATGTAGTGTACTGACAGCTTTTATATTTGCTAGGAGTTTGTACTGCATTATTTCCAACAGATTCCCTGGCACAGCATTGGTTGATGCCTTCTGGCACGTACAAAAAGATTGCAGGCATATTGCTGTACTTCATGGAGGTCAGCAGTCAGTGCCTCTTGGTCTTCAGACTGTGGCCCCATTTTATTTGGCAGTATAATTATGGCCACAGACCAGGTATTGAACATATTTTACAAGTTCTGTTAGGCTTTGTTTTGTATGCACTCTTCTGTGCAATATCCACAAAACCATATTTGTGCTGGACATAGTTACCTAAGTTATAACTAGATTATATTTAAAGTTTTGATTTGGATTTTGTGCTTGTGAAAGTTTGCTAGCCCTGTGAACTGTATTCATGTAAATCTTGTTCAAGTAAACCTGTTTTGATTTTTCTTTTTAATTCATTGATCTTTTAATGATGTTTATCAAAAGACATCTGAACATCATGTGTTATGCTTTATTTCAGAATAGACTTGATATGAGAGGTCATTTTGCTGATCTGTTGCCAAAATTAAGGTCTCAATTCTCTATTGGGGTTTGCTGGCCTGGAGACTGGTGCTTCTGTAATCCCTTTTGTTAAAATACAGATTCTAATAGTGAATTTGTCTTTTGGTATACTGCATTACAGTCTCTGAATCTGAGAAATTTTTAGATTTTACATCATTTCTGGTATTCAGTGTGTCCATTTGCTGTAAAAATCCAAATTACACCATTAAACTTTCAATTTCTACTATTTCCTATTACATTATCTCACTGTAACACTCCTGTCAATGTTAAGATATTTCAGGTTAAAAAACCGTCTTTGTTTAATTTCAGACATCTGAGAAAGACATTATAAGTAAAGAAAAAGGTGAAGACAGGGCAAAGGGTGCATCTGATACTGTTCTCTATAAAATTGATGTTCCTGCCAACCGTTATGATCTTCTTTGCCTCGAAGGGTTGGTCCGAGGACTGCAGGTCTTTAAAGAAAGGTAATGCAGAGTTGTGAGATTTTTGTGTGTTATTTGTTTAAATATGACGCCATTTCTGGTCAATAAGCAAACTTGCTACTTTTGAGTACGATCTCGTGTAGCTCAGATTTGTCACATTTTTCTTTTGGAGAAATTCTGTTGTACATTTTTGAAAAACTAGACTAGAATGTTACTGAGGTTTGGATCTGTTCTAAAATTTTTTTTACTGCTGTTCCATTTGAGACACGTCCTCTGTAAAGAGCTGCAAAGGAACTCCTTGTGATCCTCTGTAATAAATACCAAAACAAATCATTTATTTCACTTTCCTGCTATGACTTTATCTTCTTGAGTCTCTCAAGTTCAGTAATCTGTTTACCATCCCATAGAAAACAAGTTTTAAACAGTTAGCTAATTCACATACTAAGAAATGTTATTAGGAGAGTTTCAACATAAAATTGTTGCTACATTACTATGAAGTTTCCTGCATTTGGGGAATATTCATTCTTTCAGTTACAGACTTACTTCTGTTTTATTCTAGGATAAGTCTGCCTAGATATGAAAAGATAATACCAGCTGAGGGTGAAGGTCAGAAGCTGATTATCACTGAAAAGGTAAAAAGTGTTTACTGCACCTTTGTAAGTTTATTGAGAGTTTCTGAACCAGCAAGATAGGTACCAGTACCAATTTAATGAGGGCAGTGAGACTGGAAATGGTGTTTGCAGAGCAGAGTTAAAGAAATATATCTCCTTATTGGGAATTATATTTCAGGAAGCTGAGGGGATGGAACAATAGACAAATTATTTTGAGTGAACCTTGTAGCAGATCAAATCAAAGTTTCAGGTGCTAGCACCGCATCAACCTTCTGGGCCATTACATAGTATATTGGGAGCCTCCCTCAGGACCTGGAGTGGGTTGGTGGTTTGTTTTTCCCTTTGGGATTCTAATGTCCTTCCATTAATTTTCTGTTTGATTACTACCTTACAAAAGAGGATCTCAGATGAAAAGTGCACATTTAATCAGTTTTAGTTTTGTATATTCTGTGTGCTTGAACTTTATAATGTGTTGCTGTTGTAAACCGCAGACTGTCCAAATCCGTCCTCATGCTGTAGCTGCAGTCCTTCGTGACATAACTTTTACCAAGGAACGTTATGATAGTTTCATTGACCTCCAAGAAAAACTACACCAAAATATTTGCAGGTTAGTGCTTAAAATTAGTGTATAGAGTCCATGTGTATGATTTTATCATATGTTAAGACTTCACATCCCTATTGCAGAGACAATTATATTTGCACTAAGGAAAATATAACAGCTCTCTTAATCCTTCCTAATTTTCTTGCCTGTTTCTACCTGCTCTCCATATTTGTCAACATAAATAGCTGTTACAGCTCCTACGACAGTTGAAAAAAAGTGTTTTGGCACAGTCACATTGGATTTGTCTTTGGCTGTTGTGTTGTTACAATTCATTAAAATGTTATTCCTGAAAAGAATTTTCAGGCTTTTCACAATTGCCCTTTTACTTTTTCAGTAAATTCTATGAGTGTGTTGGAATATATAGACTCATGAGATGCTGTCTCAAAGGAACTCCTGATATTACTAACAAAATCATTATTTTGTCTTCCGTCTTTGTAGGAGAAGAGCATTAGTAGCAATAGGTACACATGACTTGGACACTATCTCTGGTCCATTTACTTATACAGCTAAAGCACCTTCTGAAATTAAATTCAAGCCCTTGAATCAATCTCAGGAGTACACAGCTTCACAGATTATGGATCTCTATAGGGTAAGTGGGATCTTTAGACTTGTTGCACTAAATGCAGGAAGATATGTTTCCAAGGCTTAACGTCTCTCATATCCTTGTTGTTAAGAGTTGTTCTTACAAATAAAACAGTTACTTTCTCTAGCTTCAGCCAGTGGACATTTGACATTTTGCTTATTCATGAGAAATGCATGTAATACTTTACTGTTCAATATACTATGGTGTTTTGTGGCTAATCACAAATATTAGAATAGTTACATTAACTCTCTGATTTATCAACACAAAGACTGTTCTTCATGATGCTCATGGTAAGATACTCAGTCTACAAGTGACAAAAATTTGGGGTAAAAAATACCAATTTTTTTAATGTTACGTTAATTTGGACAATTTACTTGGGCAAGATGTTGAATTACTTACACAACTATATGTTAGGCAAGTGTAGCTGTGTAAAAGGCTCAAGTCTACTGGCACTGCTCTTGGCTCAGCATCTGAGAAGACCTGGTAAATGCTAGGAAAAGGTTCTATCAGGTCTAATTTTACAATGTTTACATGTGTCACTAAATGTCAGCATTGAAAACAATACTGTTATCATCATCATTACAATATACAGCTGTTCTGGAGCACACATACTGGTCATAGAGATAAATTCTCAAAAGATGTCTGACTGAAGATGAGTAAGAGTGCTAGGAAACAAGGAGTATCAGAAAGACTTGAAGTAAACAATGCTTTTGGAATACTATATACCTATGTCATTGGAACAGATGTGGATTTTTTAATCTAAGCATAAATGTGTCAGTATTCAGCAGTTCATAATTGAAAGTATTGTAGTGCTAATTTTTGTCATTTCTGAAGAAAGTTGCTCTAAAGTAAGGATGTGTGCCCATGGATTTGCAATTAAAAGTCTGCTGCGGTTCGGGCAGCACAGCCTATGCATCTTTGAGAGAATCCTTCAAGAATAACTTTTAACATTTCTGAAGAAAACAAAAAATCCAGTTCTCCTTTTCAAAGTTTTCTTGCTTCTGAGAGCAAACAGCTTTTGCTAGTCAAGTACCTAGCTCTGAGGCCAATCCCTCACTCTTTCAAAATCCCCATTAATCTGTCAGCAAAGGACTAGCACAATGAGCTAACATGAAATTTAGGTTGTGCTTTGTTTCTCCAGACTGACAGCCACCTTCGGCACTATTTACACCTAATTGAAAACAAGCCACTTTATCCTGTCATTTATGACAGCAACGGTGTTGTTCTGTCCATGCCACCAATCATCAACGGTAAGATTACTTAAGACTAGTTTATGCTACAGCTGCTGGTTATTGTGTGAGTTAGAGTATCTTACAAAAACATTGATGTGTTATAAGGGTTATTCTGGCCTCTTTAAATTGTTTCACTTATAATTTCACAAAGTCTAAATGCAGCCAAATTTTTTGCTTCCTTCCTAGGCTGCTGGTATTCCTTTTTTCTCATCCTCATCAAGAGTACCCCTGCAAACCCCTGCATTTAGCTTTTCATACCCTTCTAGAACTCAAGAAAAGTTCCTTGTGACAGGAGCCTTTGTTTGGAAAGCATTTTCTTTGCATCTGTAAACATTTTTAATCAGACATTTAGCTAAAAAAAGTGTGTAAGAAGTTATTCTGTAAACTGGTAACTGTAATAGTCTGTACTCCATGTTACATGGTTATAGTAGGGAACTTTTCCCCTAAGTCTTAGGCCCACCTTATTTAACAGCAGTGTGAACCACTTCTTCTGCTGTAACAGAAGTGATTCCAGAAGACTTTAATGGCTTAAGAAGAATAAATTGGTTTATTCTCTTTTACTGTTTCTAAACATAGGTTTCTTCTGAATGCAAAAGAAACTGGATGATTTTTGAGAACCATGGTTACTAAAGCCAATTAATGATATGGCAAGAATTACTCCTTTAACAAAGATATTTCAGTATACCTATATATTTAAATCAACAATCAGTAACTTTCCTGTACACTGACATAAACTGCAGTGATAATCCCTTTTGGATATATTTTTGCTAATCAATCTTATCCATATCTTAAACAGCTAACGCAAGTCTTAAAAGGCAGCTCAAACTCTGTGTCAGGGACTGGTAAGAATAGCTATTCTGAATGGAAGATGGTATCAACCACTGTGTCTCATCCTTCTTTGTTAGGCTTATTCCAGTTTTGGAGTGTTCCATGTGTAAGATTGCATATTACATTTTATCAATTTAAAAGGTTGAGCTAAATTTAATACCTGTCTCTAAGGCTCTAAGTATTTGAGAGAGGCTTCCAGTTTAAAGGTACTTTTTAAAAAGATAAGGAAATGTAAACATATCTACTGGCTTTTTGGATTATCTACAAGCACTTAAGTGAAAGGTTACATTTGTTTTGAAATAAGTCCAGAAATGCTGAATATATTTCATCTGTGGAGATGTACAGTGCAGCATCAAAGGGAGAGCCATGCAAGATGTCTCAGTCTTAAGATCTCCAGTGCACTTAACTTTCAGTCTAACTGTGACGTAGTTTCTCAGGTAGGAAATGAAACCAGAAGCTGAATGACTTTCTCAGGGTCAAAAAAGGAAACAAGAGTGTCCATGTATATCCAACAGCATGCTTACCTTTGCCCTCTGTGGGGTGCAGTGGAAGGTGAGAAGGACAAGCAGGTTAGATTTGGCATGATCCCATACAGCTCTAGGACTGAGTATGTCCAAGCTGTATGCTTACCAGCAGTGAAATCCGTTCAAGGTATGCACTGCACATCCATACCCAACAGGCAATATAAGACAGATTTCTCTACAGGTGCTCTAGATTGCTTGTGGCTTACTAACTGAACCCTGCTTTTGTAGGGAGCCAACTACTTGTGGGACTTTGCATCCAGTTTGCAAGAGAGATACTTTAGGTGATGCCCCTAAGTTGTATGTTCTGTCTTGCTTCTTCCAGATGAGAAACAGCTTTGACTGCATCAGTGATGTGCTTCAGTGATTCATGACTCCCATTAATCCTAATGACTCCCAGTACAGACACAAAACAAATTCATGCCTAATAGGAACCCTTACTAGGACCTGAATCGCTAATGTAGACAAACCCATAATGTATCAGGAGGCGATGTCAAGAGATGTAGGTTATTCAGAGATGTATCTATGGATATTCATCATTCTAAATCACTTTTTAAAAAGCACTTAATTCCTGTCCAAGGCTGCTTTTGTATGCACATCACATATCAAACGCAAACGTGTTACTTAAAGCTAGGAGAGACAGATGCTCTGGAAGTGCAGAACCAGTTTGCAACCAGCAGATGGCCACTAATCTGCTGGTTTGCTTTTTCGACAGGATACTGGGGTAGGTGTAGATTGGTGTGTTTTTCAGTGTAAAGCATAACCCGATATGAGTCTGGTCTGTCTCTTTCCTCTTTCTGTTTCATAAATTTAAAAACAAAAAGAGCTGCTATTCGGGTAAGAATTGTGAATGTTGGTGCAGCAGACAGTGGCTTTTTAAGCTGCAGAAGATGACTGCCATCTGTCTGAATCAAAAAAGGAGTCAGTATCAGTGTTGTTGCAAGAAAAGCAGTAACATTTTTTAACATTTTGTCTTCTTTACATGTTTTTAGGAGATCATACAAAAATAAGCATAAACACAAAAAATGTGTTTATTGAATGTACAGGCACAGATATCACAAAGGTAAATTAATCTTTCTTGGTTTTGGTATGCTTTAATATTGTTTTCCCTCTGGATGGTAGGGCTCCAATACAAAGAGCTATGATAGCCAGGTGTTTATGGAGCAAGCCTCCAATTTCAAAAGGGCAGGATAAGTTGTAGGCCTGTGTGGAGTTCCCTCAACACAGTTTGAAGCTTGCTCTACAGACAGTGTTGTATTTTCATTACATTTTCATTTTACTGAAAACATTAAGATTTCAGTCTGTATGAGAGAGTAACTCAAGTAAATTCAGAGCTTTTTTTGTTGTTGAACACTTTTTCTAAATCTGAAAGGCTTCAAAAAGAGTAAAATTCACTTAAGACTGCCTGTTTTGCCAGAATACTCTTTGTAAAGAATCACTTTGTCTCCTGAAAATTTGGGCTGCGGGAAGGAAGACAACACTTCTTCATAGTTATCTTTTTCAAGCAGGGATGCTGTGCAAATAATTGTCAAATGGAAGTCTTTCCATATGCAAATTCTGTAACTCAAATCTGAAGCATGAAAGCCTAAGCAGTTATAATTACCTGTTCTTGAATACAGGTTGTGCATTCATTGATAGTTTCCCTAAAACATGTATCTTGGAATTTAAGAGCAAAACCACTTTTAACTTACCCTACAACTCAATATGTTAATGACATAAATAAATTATCATGTTGGAGAGTGACTTCTGAGCAAACTAATAAAAGAATTGCTTCTTGCTGCTGCTTGCCTTGATAGTAAAAATGGTGCTGTTCTGCTTACATGAAGGAAATTATACTGTGAGTCATCAAAAACCCAACCCTTGTAGATTGAGAAGTTGGTTTGAATTGCATTATTATGTTCTGTCACACTAAAAATCTTAAAATATTAACTGTGAAAAAAAAGCTAGTGCAGGTTATTTGATAGTGTATTAAACAACACAGAGTCCTTCAAGCCTCTACATTCTCACTTGAGCATCAGCGTAATGTCTAATTATGCTGAAGATCAGGAAGATGTAGTTCCATCTGGTATTAAAGACCCTATGTATATTCAGAACAGAGTTTAGGAAAGAAACATAAATGCTGCAGAACTTTGAAAACCAAAGATACAAAGTTTTTGCATAACTGCCTGCAGCAAAAGAAAAATGTTATCTAGTATTCTAGACTGCTAGAATTTTGGTTTTTAGTTGTTAAGTAGAATGGAAAGAGAGAGTGTGAGACAAGATTTCCCCCCTCCCCCCATGTTTTTTGTTAAGATATTTTGTCTATTCTAACACAAGTAGATGACAGATTTCTATGTGATTATTTTGTAGGCAAAAATTGTTCTTGATATTATAGTCACGATGTTTAGTGAGTATTGTGAGAAGCCATTCAGGTGAGTATGAATCTCCAGTCAGAGAGACATTACATTTAGGCCATGTGTTAAAAACATTTTTACTTCTGTTTCTCTGTCTCTTGTAGTGTTGAAGCAGTAGAAGTCATTTATCCTAACGGGAAGACCCACATCTATCCGGTAAGCACAGGGATATGTATCTCAGTATCCTTTCTTTTCAAAGTCTGGTAAGAGTGGCATTGTCTTCTTTTTCTGCAGAGGCAGTATATACTGGTTCTGAGATATAGTGTGGAAGCTCAGCTTGGCACTATCTTTATGTTAGTGAGTCAGAGCCTTCTCTAGCCCCATGAAAAATAACTCCAACTGCAGCTTTCTCTTATCTAGAAAACTCATTCTGAAGCTCCACTAATTTATGATAATGCTAAAAATACAGTATCACTGACATAACCTGATACTCCAGAAAGAAGGTAGGGTTTAAAGTTACAAGTGGCAGCCACTGTTGTTGTTGTGAGTTCATGTGGTAGGAACTTTTTCAGGAATGAGTAAAGATTGCAATCAAAGGTCATAATCTGTGTCTAAAAGCCTTTAAAAAATATGTGTTCCAAATTAGGAAAAATGAATGCAGTAAGAGGTCCTTTAGCCTTAAGCCAGTGGACAACTGAAATCAGCCTCACCATAACCTACTTATCAGATCTGAAAGCTTTAATGCCCTTCAGTTAAAATAACCTTGTAATACTGGAGTTTTCAGTCATCATATATTTGGAATCTATAAAGTGAAAGGTCTGTAAAGGAGGATGTTGACTTAAGTGCAGGTTTGCTTGCATGCAGTCCCAGGCAGGCCTCTTTGCTTTAGTGGAGTTTTACTTTTTTGTTCTCTTAACAGGAATAAAGAAAACAATTCATCCTGTTTCCGGAAAGTAGCTGAAGACAGAGTTCTGGTTTAAAGGAAAAAAACCCCTTATTTTTACTGAGAGTTATTCTAGTGGTATTTCAGCTTCCCTTTTACCAGTGTCAGCTTTAATCAGCAGAAGGAAGACATAGAATTCTGCCATGAACAAAGTAGCTTCCTTAGATAAAAGAGAGAAAAAAAATCCCCAAAGTTTTAGATGCTAAGGTTTTCAGCATTTGTGTATCTAGACATTTAGAAACACCTAAGTAAATATATACAAAATAACTTCCTTAAATGTATTGCAGGCTTTCTGTGTAAAATACCAATAGATATTTCTCTGCACAGTACGGAGAGTTTTCTTTCCTTTTCCTCCTAGAAGTCATTTGATCTGTAGTAGGCCACAAGATCTTATGCATGACCATTCATCACTGTTTTAGGGCTTTGACTTAGGATCAGCTGGTCACTAGAAACTTTCAGGAACTCTGTTACTTGTGTATATCAGAAATTATTGGAATATTTCAATAACAGGGATTTCGTGCCACATTCAATCTCTTAGCTTAACGGAGAACAGCTTTTGCATTGTATACTATAATATTCTCGAGAATCCTGTTACCTTAAAATGTNGAACTCTGTTACTTGTGTATATCAGAAATTATTGGAATATTTCAATAACAGGGATTTCGTGCCACATTCAATCTCTTAGCTTAACGGAGAACAGCTTTTGCATTGTATACTATAATATTCTCGAGAAACCTTAAAATGTTCAGTTTAGCCTTGTGCTCCACACTTGTCTGCTGTGGATGTCATTTTATTAGCATAATTGTAAGAACCTAGATTACTAAAATGTCAAAATTGAATCCTCTTAGGTAGGAATGACAGGCATTGTGTATGCTGAAAAGCTTTGTCTTTCTTTTTAGGAACTGGCTTACCGAAAAGAGAAGGTGAAACCTGAACTCATTAACAAGAAAATAGGAATCAGGTGTGTTATTGCAGATGAAAACAGTTTTCATTAATCATGGAAAAGGTACTAGAAAACGTTGCTGTGTTTTAAAATTATTTACACTGTGTGATTATTTTTATGAAAAATTCAGGGTTTATTTTGGGTAATTAGATCCTAACTCTGTAAGATGTGTTCCCTCTTTTTTCAAGGAAAGTGAGTAATTCTTTATGGCCTTACAGAACTGTTATGAAGTAAAGAAAATGATGGTCTCAAGAGTCAGAATCTGAGCTGGTTCTGGTCAAATGCCAAGTCTGTGTACTGTCCACACAGCACTTGGAGTTTTTCAGACAATGCAACAGAAACATCAATACAGTGCAAGATCCAAAAATTACTGCTCTCTTGTTTTGTTTCAGTGAAACTCCATCAAGCCTTGCAAAGCTGCTGACTAGGATGTGTTTGAAGTCACACGTCATAGGGAATGGGAACAATATAGAGATTGAAATCCCTCCTACCAGAGCGGACATTATCCATGCATGTGATATCATAGAAGATGCAGCAATAGCTTATGGTTATAACAACATTCAGATGGCTATTCCGAAAACATACACCATAGCTAATCAAGTAAGATTGCCCCTTCAAATAAACGCTCTGTTGTCAGTAAATGACTAGTGCATGCCAGAAGGGCTTTGGGGAAAACAGAACCTAGGAATTAAATATTTTGACATGCTTTGCCTTGAGAAGTATTTACCATGGGTAGGATACAAAACAGATGCCTCACTGATTTGAATAAGCCCAAGACCAGTGGTTGCTGGTACTTGAAAAAAGACAGGGTTTAAATAGGGAGCCCGTATTAAATCTCTAATTGGGAGATTCATTTCCTCAGGCAAGCCTAAAGGCAGCTGGCTGACGCTTTCATAAATTTTAAGCACACAAGCATAGTACCTCCCGGGTGAATTCACCGTAGTGTAACAGGCAAAATCACATTGGGAAAGAATAGAAAGTGTTTTTAGGTGGAAGTTGAAAACTTTTGTTTCGTTTTAGCTCCCCCTCAATAAACTCACCGAACTTCTGAGACTGGACTTGGCAGCTGCTGGATTCACTGAAGCACTCACTTTTGCCCTGGTATATTATATTGATTTAATATGTTCCTTACTTGCATGTTGGAAGAGTGATGCAACCAAATCTTGCAGGGAATGGTCAGAGAGTCTAAGGATATGTTGTTGTACAGATATACCAGTACTTGTTACCGTTTCGACAGGGAATTGTTTGCTGTTCCTTTGGATTTACAGTATACTATTTTGTGAGTTTGTAAGTCAAAGAAACTGAATGCCACTGTTAATGTGGCGTGTACTTCTAAACATAGAGGCAAAATTAGCTGCTGAAGTACTGGTTTTAGTTTAACTTGATAGGATGAAGTTGTAAGCAAATCTCTCTTGAGACTTTGATCACCAGATGTGAAATGCATTATAGTTTGATAATCTGGAAAACAAACATAAATATTTAATACTTTCTGGTTGATATTACAACAGTTTAGAGATTACCCTGTTTCTCATTGTCTCTTTTTTAGTCTTGTCACTTGCTCGTGATTCCTTGCATTAGATAAGCTGATATGTAGTTACTCAAAGAGTTTATTTTAAAAATACTCGTAAAAAAGTTATATTGCACACTAAGAGGACACAAATACCTCTGTAAATTTCACCAGGGTGTCTTTTTTTTGGGGGGGTAGGGGGGGTTGGTTGGTTGGTTTGTTCTTTTTTTATGGAGGAGCAAATAAAAACATAGCAATTGTTGTGTGCACTGGTACTATTCATATTATTTGTTACAACCATGCCAGCCGTCTCTTACCAAGAAGTAGGTAATTTACTCTGCAGCAGCATGTGCCACTGCAGTACCAACAGCTGGCATGATTTCTAATACTGAAATTTTGCAACAATATTGGTCAGTAGGAAACACCATCTTTGTCATGGCCACTTGTCCATACCTCTTTGCAATAGCTTTAAACTGGATCAGATGTACAAATGTACATGGTATTAACTGTCCACACGCTGAGATTAATATAGTCAGCTATTGAAAATACACTATAAATTTTAGAGAATCCTTTCTGTTCAAAATCCACTTAAAGCCTTTGCCTCTAAAGTGTAATTTGTGGGCATTTTAGCAAATGCGGAGCTGCCATCATATATTCTATTAAAACCTCTGAAATTGCCCAGCCTTTTCCTGAACTTAATTATTAGAGGGCCAGAAATACATGTTCCTGAAAGTACACAACCGTTTAAGAGGTAGTTGTCTAATCACAGATTATTTTTTGATAATTTACTAAAAGTTTCTAATATCCAGTGATGCAGAGTCCCAAAACACTTAACATGCATTTGAAAAGTTCAGGTATTGCAACCAGAATTGGTAATACAAATGGACCAAATGAAATGTTAAAACCTTCAGATTTCATTGAGCTTCAAAAGAAAAATTTGAACTAATGCTAACGTCTGATAAATATATTTAAATTTTAATATTTTGTTATTAACTCATTTAAGTAACCAGTGCTAATATTTGACAAAGCTATTCAGACTACTACATGGTCAAACTTTCCGGTATTTTCCTTATTCATTAGTAAATATAATTATTTTTTTCAGCACTGAATAGGCGATATACTTAAAAATGCTGAATATGTCACACCTATATCGCTACAACCAAAGACCTTTATGAACTGCAACAGCAAAATTCTGTAGGATCATGCAGTATATCATGTTATCACATTACATATTTGTATTTCTGCTATGGAAATGAAACCCACAGTCTTCTGTGTCACCAACACTTCATTAGAAACCAATGTGAGGCCTCTGACTATGACAAATATCATTTATGTTACAACATTCTGTAGCCCAGCATTATGTGACAAACACTGGTTGTGTATTTGTGGAGACAGTCTGCTTCTTGGTTTGAGCCCAAAATTATACTCATAGTCAGCAACATGGCTTTTTGTGAGTAGCTCCGATTTAGCCAAAATGCATTTAGTTTAAATCGCAGTAACATACTGTAGTTTAGATACACATCTGAAAACTGTTTAACACAGTTTTCTCCTCCTAAGGTCAGCATTAATTTGATATATTTTTTTTTTAATTTAGTAATCACTTTTCTTAAATCATCTGCTCATTTTCCTCACATTTGTTCTACCAACACGCTTTTCGGAGTGCTGCCAGTGCAAAGGGAACACTTTTGGGAGACTGCAGTATACCAGCAAATCCTCAATTACATGCCTGGTCTGCTATTGGTTTCTTTAATACATTAATAAAGCTATAGATTCTGAAAATCTGTGGTGTGGATCTTATCAGTAGCATCTGTTGTTTACATCCACAGACATTGTCTGAGCCTGATAAACTGCATGCATATTGCTTTACTGACCAGCTTAAAAATACACCTAGAGGATAAGGGCTTTAAAAATATCCCAGCTCAAAAAACTGAAACCAACAATGAACTATGAAACTCAACAATGAACCATGTCACTTGTTGGGTGACATGGTTTAGTGAGAGGTGTCCCTCCCCATGGCAAGGGGGGTTGGAACTAGATGATCTTAAGGTCCTTTCCAACCCTAACTAAGAGAATCCTATGGAGCTATTAAAATTGAAGGCTTGACCATATGAACTATTTTTCATAGACAGTACTTTCTGTAAGTAGCCCACAGGGATTTTGTTTGTGAGAAAGCTGGGGTAACAGTCCCTTTACAGATACTATTTTCAGAATAAAATACTTCAGTCACTGCAAGTCAGGAGGCAGAATCTGAGCCTCTGTTTATAAAACAGATTACAACTATCCGTTACAGAAACCAAAGTAAACACTTGCCTTTTTTTCATTAAACTAGCTTAATTTTGGTTAACATTTTTTAGATAAACCAGTTTGCTTACTTAGTCTTAAGACTGGGGCTTAATTTTTGTTAAGAATGGGTGTTGTACAAGAGAGCATACATCACTGGGCCTCAGAGCAGGTGCTACAACTGCATTGTTCATTCTTGATATCAGATTTCCTCACTGGCTTACTGTCTGTTTTAACTTACTAGACTTTGGTGTATTTTGTCTTTTCCTCTCAGTGTTCTCAAGAAGACGTTGCAGATAAACTTGGCATGGATATCTCTGCAACAAAAGCTGTGCGCATAGCAAACCCCAAAACTGCAGAATTTCAGGTGAGATAATTCAGGTTTTGGGAGCAATGTTGTCACACAGTCTGTATTTAGAGAGGAGAAAAAGCAACTAATAGGAAATAAAATTTATAAACCATTGTGCTATTTTCCATGCATTAAAGAGAATGTGCATACTTATGTGCTAAACTTGCTAGTAGTCATCTTCTGTTACTCTTTCACTGAGAAATACCTTATTTGGTGTGAAATACTATTAGCAGTAAAATACTCTGTATGACAGCATATGGCAAAATTGAGCCATCTTACTACAAAAAATCCCAGATAATAGATCAACTACTACATTTGGAAAAGCCATTCAATATAAATGGAATTATTAGATCTGGCGATCTCTAAAATTCATGAGCTGTGAATATGANAGAGGAGAAAAAGCAACTAATAGGAAATAAAATTTATAAACCATTGTGCTATTTTCCATGCATTAAAGAGAATGTGCATACTTATGTGCTAAACTTGCTAGTAGTCATCTTCTGTTACTCTTTCACTGAGAAATACCTTATTTGGTGTGAAATACTATTAGCAGTAAAATACCATGCTCTGTATGACAGCATATGGCAAAATTGAGCCATCTTACTACAAAAAATCCCAGATAATAGATCAACTACTACATTTGGAAAAGCCATTCAATATAAATGGAATTATTAGATCTGGCGATCTCTAAAATTCATGAGCTGTGAATATGAAATGTTGGGTTTTTTAACTATTAACATTTGTTACTCCTTTTTTTATTTTTAAATGCTTAAAGGACAGTACAGAATTAATACCCATTTCTAGGGAATTTGATCTTTGCTAGAGCAGAGTGAGAGCTCAAGTATAGTATTCTCTTTTGTTCCTAACCTAAGAAATACAAAGGTAAACTCTTTAGAAAAAGGTTTAGAAAAGTTTCAGCAGTCGGTGAGTATTAATGTTTTGTTACTTCTTTGGGTTTTTTCCCCCTCAAGATCGTCTTCAGTAAGTCTGATTTCTCCAAGCATCTAAGTTACCTTTCTAGATCTTGCTTCTAATACTAAAAGCAGTCTCCTGCTTCTCTGAGATTTAAAAACAGAATTTTGGGGTGCTTTCATGTATTTTTTTGTTCTTTTTGGTACCACAAATCAACAGTCATGCAAGACACTGTTGTAACCTGTTTAGACTGTTATCACCCGTTCACATACATAGTTTGGCATGGTGATTTAAACTCAGTAATATAGAATGTACCACAAACGACTGAGTATTATAAAAGAAGAAGTAGCAGCCCTTTTAGCCAGGTAGAGTTTCAGATTCCTATTCTTCAAAGACCAGGCCTTTGCAGTGGCTGTGCTGCTAAGCAGTTATATCATTGGCTAAATATTATTTGTGGCAAAAATAGCCTCAATCTTTTAAAATCTGTTGGCCTCCCTAAACGTTGGGAAAGATTACTCTCTGATACATTATAGATTTTCAGCTTTGGATGTTAACTGTAAAGAGATTCTCAGGATGGCTTTTCCACCACCCATATCTCTGCCAGCAGCACAAGGGCAGCATAATGCCAGGGATACTCTTCCAGCTGAGTTTGCAGCTGGAACAACTCATTCGTTAGGAGAAGTAGGATAAATCAACAGAAATGCTGCACAACCAATGATAAGATGTGACTGAGCATATGGTAACTTTTTACCTGCAGTCAAGCAGCAGTCGCTCCCATCCATTTTCCATTAAATTTACTGAATCAGATTCTTCCGGTTTGGAGGACGGGGCAGGCATGAAAGATGCACTTACAAATAAGTATTTGAATGGAGAACACAGGAAATACATGGGAATGAATATGTTATGAACAGTAATATGATTGCCTCTTGCTTGGTTGTTTGCATGCGTTTTCTATATATTTCTGGTTGTCCACAACTGCAATCTGAATGTATCTGTTTCTGTTTTGTAAGTGCATACTTCATAGAATCACAGAATCAGCTAGGTTGGAAAAGATCTGTAAGATTATTGAGCCTAACTGTTACCCATGTTAGCCCAGGACTGGTAAGCCTTGTCACTAAGGGCAAATTGATCTTGCCTAATGGCTGCCCATCATGATCTCCAGTCACAGCCACCCCTCATCTGTTTCCTCATAGTGCCCCACACTATATAGCTACCGCCCCTACCTCTCACGGCCACACCTCATCTCCCCTCAATATCTCCCCTCAATATCTCCCCTCATGGCCACACCTGCTCTCCCCTCACCTCTCATGGCTGCCACTTCTCTCCCCTTGCCTGTTATGCCCACCCCTGCTGTCCACTCACAATCTCCCCTTGCCTGTCGTGGCCGCCCCTGCTCTACCTTCACAATCTCTCCTTGCAACTCATGGCTGCCCCTGCTCTTCCCTTGCCCCTCATGGCTGCACCTGTTCTCCTCACAATCTTCCCTCACCCCTCATGGCTGCCCCTGCTCTCCCGTCATGATCTCCCCTCCTTCCTCATGGCCACTCCTTCTGTCCACTCACCATCTTCCCTCATGACTGCCCCACCTCTCTTCCCCCATGGCTGCCACTGCTCTCCCATCTCGATCCCCCCTTACCTGTCACGGGCACCCCTGCTCTCCCTTCATGATCTCGCCTCCTCCCTCATTGCCGCCTCTGCTCTCCCATTGCCCCTCATGGCTGCCCCTGCTCTCTCCTCATGATCTCCCCTTGCCCCGCATGAGTGCCCCTGCTCTCCCCTCAAGATCTCCCCTTGCCCCTCATGGCTGCCTGTGTGCTACACTCATGATCTTCCTTCATGACTGCCCTTGCTCTCCCCTCACCACTCATGGCTGCCCCTGCTCTCCCCTCATGATCTCCCCTTGCCCCTCATGGCTGCCCGTGTGCTCCACTCACGATCTTCCCTCATGACTGCCCTTGCTCTCCCCTTTCCCCTCATGGCTGCCTTTGCTCTCACCTCATGATCTCCCCTTACCCCTCATGGCTGTCCCTGCTCTCCCCTCACACCCTCATGGCCACCCCTGCTCTCCCCTCGCACCCTCATGTTACCCCTGCTCTCCCCTCGCACCCTCATGGTCACCTCTACTCTCCCCTCACGGCCACCACTGCTCTCCCCTTGCCCCTCATGACTGCCCCTGCTCTCCCCTCACACCCTCATGGTCACCCCTACTCTCCCCTCACCCCTTATGGCCACCCCTGCTCTCCCCTTGCCCTCATGACTGTCCCTGCTCTCCCTTCACAATCTCCCCTCATTCTTCATGGCTGCCCCTGCTCTGTCTTCACGATCTCCCCTCACCCATCATGGCCACCCCTGCTCTCCCCTCATGATATCCCCTCCCCTCTTGTGGCCGCCCCTGCTCTCCCTTCGCCACTCATGGCTACCTCTCCTTTCCCCTCATGAGCTTCCCTCATGGCTGCCCATGCTTTCCCCTCATGATCTCTATCCTCTCACAGCTGCCCCTGCTCTCCACTTATGAGCTTCCCTCATGTCCACCCCTGCTCTCCCTTCACGATCTTCACTCGTCACTGATGGCCACCCCAGCTCTCTCTTCGCCCCTCATGGCCGCCCCTGCTCTCCAGTCACGATGTCCCTTCATCCCTCATGGTCACCCCTGCTCTCCCTTTATGAGCTTCCCTCATCCCTCAGGGCTACCCTGCTCTCTCTTCACAATCTCCCCTCACACCTCATGGCCATCCCTGCTCTCCCTTTATGAGCTTCCCTCATTCCTCATGGCCACCCTGCTCTCCCTTTATGAGCTTCCCTCATCCCTCATGGCCGCCCTGCTCTCTCTTTACAATCTCCCCTCACACCTCATGGCCGTCCCTGCTCTCCCCTTGCCCCTCATGGCAGCCCCTGCTCTCCACTCATGATGTCCCTTCATCCCTCATGGCCACCCCTGCTCTCATTTCACCCCTCATGGCCGCCCCTGCTCTCCAGTCACGATGTCCCTTCATCCCTCATGGCCACCCCTGCTCTCCCTTTATGAGCTTCCCTCATCCCTCAGGGCCACCCTGCTCTCTCTTCACAATCTCCCCTCATACCTCATGGCCACCCCTGCTCTCCCTTTATGAGCTTCCCTCATCCCTCAGGGCCACCCTGCTCTCTCTTCACAATCTCCCCTCATACCTCATGGCCACCCCTGCTCTCCCTTTATGAGCTTCCCTCATCCCTCAGGGCCACCCTGCTCTCTCTTCACAATCTCCCCTCACACCTCATGGCCACCCCTGTTCTCCCTTTATGAGCTTCCCTCACCCCTCATGGCCACCCTGCTCTCTCTTCACAATCTCCCCTCACCCCTCATGGCCACCCTGCTCTCTCTTCACAATCTCCGTCACACCTCATGGCCGCCCCTGCTCTCCCCTTGCCCCTCATGGCCGCCCCTGCTCTCCACTCATGATGTCCCTTCATCCCTCATGGCCGCCCCTGCTCTCATTTCACCCGTCATGGCTGCCCCTGCTCTCCCCTCGCTCCTCTTGGCCACCTCTGCTTTCCCCTCATGAGCTTCCCTCATGGCTGTCCCTGCTGTCCTCTCATGATCTCCCCTCACTTCTCATGCCTGCCCCAGCTCTCCCCTTGCCCCTCATGGCCGCTGCTGCTCTCCCTTCACAATCTCCCCTCGCCTCTCATGGCTGCCCCTGCTCTCCCCTTGCCCCTCATGGCTGGCCCTGCTTTCCAGTCACGGTGTCCCTTCATCCCACATGGCCACCCCTGCTCTCCGTTCACAATCTCCCCTCCCTCTGATGACTGCCCCTGCTCTCCCCTTGCCTCTCATGGCCACCACTGCTCTCCGCATATGATCTCCCCTTGCCCCTCATGACTGCCCCTGCTGTCCACTCACTATGTCTTTTCATCCCTCATGGCTGCCCCTGCTATCTCTTCACAATCTCTCCTTGCCCCTCGTGGCTGCCTCTGCTGTCCACTCACTATGTCTTTTCATCCCTCATGGCTGCCCCTGCTATCTCTTCACAATCTCTCCTTGCCCCTCGTGGCTGCCTCTGCTGTCCACTCACTATGTCTTTTCATCCCTCATGGCTGCCCCTGCTATCTCTTCACAATCTCTCCTTGCCCCTCGTGGCTGCCTCTGCTGTCCACTCACTATGTCTTTTCATCCCTCATGGCTGCCCCTGCTATCTCTTCACAATCTCTCCTTGCCCCTCATGGCTGCCCCTGCTCTCCCCACATGATCTCCCCTCACCTCTCATGGCTGCCCCTGCTCTCCACTTACAATGTCCTTTCATCCCTCATGGCTATCCCTTCACAATCTCCCCTCGCCTGTCATGGTTGCCGCTGCTCTCCCCTCATGATCTCGTTTCACCCCTCATGACCATCACTGCTCTCCCCTCACGATCTCCCCTCACCGCCCTTCCTGCTCTCCCCTCATGATCTTCCCTCATTACCTAAGTAACCTGTTACTTAGGTTTTGCCTATTTCATTGTTACCCCGCAATAGCAATGTTTCAGATAGCGCTTAATACTTCAAAAACAACATATGGTGTTTCCCTTTTGCATAAATTAATCTATGGGAATTTTTTGCTTTTCTTTCTGTATTTTTTCTACCATGCATTGCAGCTCAAGTATTTATGAAATAATACTTAAACTCACATATATGCCCTGTCAGAAAATGCAGTCTAAAGAACATGAAGCATATGTACACTTTCATGTTTAATAATTCTAAAGCAGAGGTGCTTAAACATAGGAGAGAAATGCAGTATTTGTGCCTGACTACTTTTAAACTGTTATTACAAATGAGCAAAAGAAGAAAACTAACTTCAACTATTTTGGAAGCCCTTTCACTTGCAGTATCCATATTTGTCCTGCAGGTGGCACGTACAACCCTTCTTCCTGGGCTGCTGAAAACTATCGCTGCTAACCGAAAGATGCCCTTGCCTCTCAAGCTCTTTGAGATTTCTGACGTTGTAGTGAAAGATCCTAATACAGGTAAGAGAAGTTTCCTCAGAATTTTTGGTAATGAAAATATGTTTACATAACAGATGGTAATAGTAGGTAAATCGGT